>JAOWBB010000005.1:4234442-4330606 GCA_028565995.1 Ricinus marginatus
AAATATAGTGCACAGGGGCCAAAGAAAACAATAAAGGTACTAATAATTCATTAAGATTTGCTGTCAGGCCTAGCTCAGCAGTAGAGAAATATTTTTCCATTTAGAAATATTTGTACTTTCCCAGATGATTTGTTCTGGTTAAATAACTTTTAAAGCAGATTTTAGATAGTGTTTTCCTTACTATATGCAATCTAGTCTGTGTGTGTAGCAATTAAGTTGACTAAGGACTAGATACTCAATAGCTCTGATCACAGACAGTGTTCCACTGACCATGTTAATAAAAGCTTTTCCTTCCTTTCTTCCTTCCTTCCTTCCTGCCTGCCTGCCTGCCTTCCTACCTTGCTGCCTTTTCTGCCTGCCTGCCTGCCTTCTATCCAGCCTGTCTGCTTTCCTGCCTGCCTGCCACCCTACATTCCTTCCACTCATGAGAAAATGCCACAGAAGTAAATCACCAGCTTTTAAGAATGATTTCGAAATGTCTTCATTCCTTCTCCCTTCCTGTAAGGAATTCTGCCCCAGTAGGTGCTACACATACTACAGGTCAAGCGCAGATGAGAGACTTTATGAAAAGAGAAAGAAAGAAGCTGCACACATTTAAATATGTTTGTTTTTAAGACAGATTTCAAGGTCTGGTAAGAAGGACATGCCATACTCAGAAAAGCCTAATAAACTTGCGCTTCTCCAAAGCGCTTTGTAAATCAATCTCTCTGTTTTCTTGGACCAAAACAAAGTAGAAAATCTATCCCAAACAAAGTAGAAAATAAAATATGCTGCAAAACAGAAAGAGATGATATCATTACCCAGCCAGTTTCCTCCACAGTCCCATGAGCCATTGTCTAGGCAGCAGTGTTGCTTATCAGGAATTAAAAAAATTAGCAGTTAAATTCATTAGCAGAAACTCTTATATTTGTTCCCAGTTTCTATACTTTTTGCCTGCTATATGATGAAGGAAATTGTTTTGGCTTCTTGGGAAGGACAGCTGTTTTTCCATTGCCTCCTGACCTGCCGTTTACCTTGGCTGAATGCAGATAAAATTGTTGAAATATTCCATCTCTGTTGGAAACAGACAAGATTTTGTACTTCAGATTTTCAAATATTGCTCTTAAGACCAATCAGTTAAAGGCTTCCCTACAACTTACACTGTCTCCAGTGTTATAAATTTTAATTATGATTTTCTTTAAAAATACACAAAATACTAGATTTGGGAATCTGTCATGTGGGTGCAAATTAGATATGAGACAGGAACAACATGAAAATTGCAGATGCTTTAATTAAAAGTGAAAGGTCTGTGCACTTCAGCTGCAGAGACCATGCCATCTTGGAGGCAGAGCTTTTCTTCAGACAGCCTGGATTTCTTGAGACTTTTCCTTTGGCTTTTCATCAGGTTTTGAATACAACTTGATCCTGCCATACACTCTTGTCATGCTGTACCTAGGAGTCGCATGTATATACATTCTGTACTGTTTGCATATATATTTACACAGTGTCTGTGGAGATAATGTTAAACTGCTATTTTTGGATAATGAGATACAAAACTATTATTTTGCATGCCCAGAGAGCCTCACAAACCCTGGTGAGTGGAGCCTTGCAGAGCCACACTGAAATAGAAGCACTGCTACCTTGGTTTTGAATGTTGGCTTATTTAGGCGAAATAACCCCCTTTGGAGCATCTGCCACATTAAATTACATTCTTCCTGCTTTTTACTGATATCATAAACTTCTCTCACCAAAAGAAGCTAATGAGAAAGAAACCCTGTTTAAGCCCAAGCTGTACTGCTTCCTTGCCCCGATTTCATCCTTCTCTTCCTTCAGCAATAGCAGTGATGGTACATATCAAAATCAGATCATCCAAGAGTCATCTAATGTCTTCCAGTTAGAGAAGTGACATGCTAAGGACACTGAGAAATGAAAAGTGACTGGGTTCACACCTTCTCTTCACACACTTGAATCAAAGACTGCAGCCATGAGGCAAAATGGCTGGAGAGGAGTGCTGCAGTTGCATGCCTAGCGTGTCCAGTCATCCTTAAAATATCTCCTGACCAGCCAGGTGGACTGAGACATACCATAGTTTTGACCCAGGATTCCTGCAGGAGGGAAACAGAGGTGTCAAATGGCAACAAAGATTGAAATCACTGAGAGGATCGAGAGAGTGTTAAGACAGCTCAGGAACCTGTCACAGAACGGACAGATTGGCAGGGATGCGAGCAGGACACCAGAACGGGCCAAGAAATTGTCATGAAAGCCAGAGTGGCCACTCTTTAATGGGAAAACATCCCCATTAAATATGCCTTCTGTATGGTTTGAGTGATAATGCAGGTTGTATGGAAAGTTTTAAGTGACAGGAAATTATTCTGTACCAGCTCAAGTTTTGGATTTCCTTCTTATGCACAAATACTGTAACTTGTGATACTGAGCACACATTCCCATAATCCTTTTTCTTGTTTTACATCAAATTAAATGCAGGTTCATACACCCTGGCAAGCACTGAGACTTTTGGAAGAAAAGGAGAAAAAGGCAGAGAGGGTGCAAAGTCATTATGATATACATTCAGTGCTGGATTTCTTAATGTGATTTCTGACTCGTTTCATTAATTTATTTGGAAACACCTTCAGCTGATTGGAGCTTATAAATCTCAAACTCTCATTGTTTTTGACATCTATAAATAATACCTGCAAATGTTCCAATAAAGGAATGACTAAGTGGAGACACAGAAGTGAATGTATTTACTCTGTGCATGCATGTATAACCAAGAGACATGTGGATATCAGAGAGATGTGGTACCAGAAGCACACATAGGTATTAAAAATCAAACTGATGAAAATTATTTCCATTAAAGTCTTCCTTCTCACTTACGCCATCCTAGTTCTAAACATGACTGTGGCTATCTTATCCCAAAAAAAGGCATTTTTTGTGCCTTTTTCTTGAAGCACCTCAGGGCGGGGTTTCAAAGGTAAGAGTTGAAAAAGATCTTTAAGAAAAGCTGAAGAAGAAAGAACTCCCTTTGCTGTTTACTGTCCTTGCAGACAAAGCATTTCAAATGGGCCCCCAGATGACGGATATCTTGAGTAGAGCAGGATCAGTCCCTACATTAGCCATTATGGTGACTACATTAAATGGACTGTTTATAATGGCTACCCTGATCTTGCTATTCCTCTCTCACTCAGATGGCTGGCCTCCTCTTTTAATTTTCTGTTCTGGGCAAGTAGCTCCTCTGTTCTTAGCAAGTGGCAGGAAGTGGTGTCTGATCACTGGCAAGGCAAGGAGCCAGTCAGAGGGCAGCCACTGGCTGTCAGAGGAAACTGCTCTGCAGGGAATAGGGGAAAGGTGGCCGAGTGGACTCAGGTGTGAGAAAACAAAACCACTTTTCCCCACTGAAGCTTCCTTGATTAAAAGTGCAGCAGCTGACACAGCTATAGCATCCAAAGGGAACAAAACGCCTCCAGCCCCAGCCTCCAGACTTGCTTTGGTTTTCCCCCCTCACTTCTGCGGGTGTCTCTGTGTCCCCTGGAGATGTTTGCTCCTCCGTGAACGCCCAGCTACCCTGGAGCAGGCTCTGTGTGGCCACGTGCAGGTAGCAGGAATCACACAGGTGAGAGGCTGGCAGTGGGACAGCTGCCCGTGCCTGGCACTCCCCTCCACTGGGACACACAGGGCTTGGGCAGGAGTGGGAGGAGGAGGTTCCCAGTTCTTACCCACACTCACTCAGAGGTACTTTGGGCATCTATAGATGGAAAAGCACGATGCATTATGTACAAAACCCTTGCTCCCCAGAAACCAGGCCTTTCTGGAACCAGAGCCTATTTGTTCATTCACCATCTCCATTTCATTTTTTCCATGATGTTTTGTGGAAAGGAAAAAAAATAAAAAAAAACTTGGCAAAAAAAATTTTTTAAGTTCTCATGTGTTTTCTTTCATAGGGTGGAATACGTTTCTTTTTTTCTGTCATCTGGCTCAGAGATGAAAAAAACATTCTTTGATTCCCTTTTCAAAATAAACTCAGTGTAACACTCCAAACTTTGTGTGGAGGGTTTTTTTTTTTTTAGACCACAACAATAAAAGCAAATTATAAGGCAAATAATGCTCTTTTAAGAGAAGATCTTTCAGTCCATGAGGATTTTCTTACCCAGAGAGCTTCCCAGAGGCATGTAAGTATTGCCAACCCCATTTTGAGACTGGAGGAAAAAGGAGATTTTCAAGAATATGATTCATTGTGATGTCTCAGGTTTAGGGACTTTGGTTTTGTATATTGGGAAAATGATTTTTAGAAGTGACTTTTACCAGCGAAAACAGCATTGTCACAGAGCAAATTGCTTTTCATACACCTCAGTGAGGGAGTGCACTTTTCAATATTTAATTAAACAGAACCATATCTTTCCCACATCACCATGCATGTGGAAGTTGGCCGTTTCTGCTGCTGTTTTTGAGAGCAGAGTTCAGTGTGATCACAGCAGAACATCAGTGCAGTAAAGAGCTCTGTCCTGTGTGGGTATGAGTTAACAGATGACACTAAATTACCAAGAGACCCCTTGATCAGAAGAAGGAAGGTTAAAGGACTGCTGAGACCATTGACTCCTCTGCAGCCCAACTTCAACAAATCTTTCAAGAAGCATAGCAAGTTACACTTTAAAAATAATTTGGGGTTGCTCTGCCCCTTTAGTCATTGCTCTTCAAAAACTTTATTAGGAGTCTTCTTTTAATAACCAGAGTGAATACAATTATGTCCAGTTTAGACACATTTGCTATGGTTCCAGTGCCATACTTTAGCTTAAATAGCAACTCTCTTGGGACTGTGTAGTAATTGTAGTGGTCAGTGTGGAGCCATTCATCTTGAGGCACAGTAAGGGATGGTTGGGAACAAGCACATCCCTCTGACCAGCCAGGGAGCCCTGATGACAGAGCCTGGCTCTCATCCCACCATCCAGCTTCACAAGGGATTATCTGAGGACACTTTGGACATCTTGTTGAATAGTGGAAGTTTCCATACTCTTTTCTTCTTAGTATTTTTAGAGGACAGAGTGCAAAAAAAATGTGTGTAGAGGATGGTTTCCTGCTGAATTAGAGTAGGTTACAAGTGCTTGGCTTTTTGTAAGGCATTGCCACATTTTAGAAGGCACTTGAAAAATTAGTCTTTAGGTCTGAGCTTGAGCACACTTATTCTGGGTTTACACCAGAGCAGAATCTAAGTTCAGGTTGTAGTTTAAAATCTCCAATTCAGAGATTAGAATATGACTTCTGCTTTTTCTATCTGTCCTGCCAAGGCACAAATCCATAGCTCAGGCATCAGTGTGATTCAGGCTCTAAGGATTGCTTCCAAACTCCCTGCATTCACAGTCATGCTCCTGCCAGTCCTGCCAGAGGTCCCGCTGATGGAAGCTACAAGTCTGAAATGTGCCTTTGGAAGAATTTTATTTGGGAATCCCTCTCATTCAGAAGTCTGGGCATATTGCAAAGATGACATTTCCTTAATTCCAGCTCTATTACCCTCACTCATACAAAACAGATGATGAATTATTTTTCTGAATGGCAACAATGTATTTTTGTCCACTTTTTTTTTAATGTCAAAATAAAAGCCTAGAAGTAGAAATCAGATAAACCATCCCTTGGCATTGCAGTATCCCACTGTAGCAGGCAAATAATGTTCCTGGATTAATGCCTGTGAGAACAGCACAAACCGATATTTGAACAAGAGAGCATAGCACTATCTGCCTGTGGAACAAACTTAACCACAGCTACAGCTTTGTCACTGGTCCTTCTTCTGTCAGACTGAGACAACCCTGCATGTCTGCTGTATTTCAGGGAAACTGTGGGAGATAAGAGAGAAAAAAGATAAAGAAAAAAGAGTTGAGGACAGAAGGGGAACAGAGATAAAGAGAAAGGAACAGCTAGTGAGTAGAAGAGAAAAATATGAAGAACGATTGAGAAGGAAAATGAACTCTGATGTTCTCATCGTGGTTTCTAGTAAGATCAACCACAGAGGACCTCTCTTCTCAGAAACAATATAACAGGGTACTGTCGTGGTTCTCGTAATTCCCATTCTTGGTTCTGAAAAGGACACATCCTTGCCTTGCAAGAGAATCATGTCATTTAATTGGTGCCTGAAGTCATGTAATACTTTCCCAGCATAAACAAAAATTCCTCATGGCTCCAGGTCTTCTGGGAGCCGGGCTGGGGCTTTTGTTTTGGGGGCTGGTTGGATGGTTTTTCCAACATGTCCTTTTCCTCCTACACAAGTTTTGAAACACTGAATATTTTCTAGTTTTCCATCTGTATTAGATGTACAGAGCTCAACTTTGGAAGAAAGATTAAAAACAAGAACATACAGTATGTCTCCAAGCAACAAAACACTGTCTGCAGTGGGAAATGCTTCCACAGCAGTATCTGGACTTGCAACTCCTGTTTCCATACTAGACTCTCATTGGTATCTACATTTGAACAGGTGCATTTTATGAAAAGTCAAACACGCGTCTTTAATAAACAAACAACTGCAGAAATGTAGAGATGCTGAAAAAGAGGGACCGGTGATATAAAAAGGAGATATTTTACCTTTAAAAAACAGGCAATTGTTGGATTTGAACACCAGAGACACTTCAATTTCAAATACCATTGAATTTGCTTAAAAGGTGGCATTTTTAAATGAGCAGCCATTGGCTTCCCCTGATTTTTAACTTTAAGGTGCAAAACTTTGGGACTCTCAACAGTCATCAACTGGTGATTTCAAGGGAAAAAATACTTTCAAAGGCAGACTGGATCTCAGCATCCTATTTTATCCAGATTAGCCATGTCAGGATTGGGAAGGTAGTCAAAAGTCCAAGACAGGGCTCTTCTCTAGCCAAATCAACTCTCTCCTTCTGTGGAGAAAGAGAGCACTTTATTTATTTCAGATATAACCACAAGGTTTCCCGTCTGTGTCCATCTTGTGGCATTTTACATATGAGAAAATTCTAAAAATAAAATAAAACAAGAGAAACCACAGGCAGAACAGCTGTTGTTCTACCCAGAGAAAGCTTTGAATGAAAGCCGTTATGATGGACCAGACTCTGCAATTGAAAAGCCATTTACATTTTCAAGTCTGATTCCAACTGTAAATCTTCAGTTCTATATATGACAGATTAAAAGACTCTGGCCCCACTGCACTTCTCCCTGGCAATAGAAAAACCATCTGCACAGCATCACTTGTGGTTGCTTCAACTCTGTAGGTACAAATTTTTAAAGGACATGGTGATATATTTTTTTTCATTTCCCTTCCCTTCATTTTAACGTGCAGCAAAATCACATGCATGGCATTTTTCCCAACTCTATGGTAGCTGGGACCCTGGCTAAGAAGACTGATATGTGTTTTGATTTGCTCTTTCCCCTCAATTTGAGGGGCTACTGCACCATTTCCTTTGTAATCACACCAGCTAGGGTAAAACCCCCGTACAAATACATGGCTGTGAATCCAGGAAAAAAGCCAGGAATACTGCTCTCTTTCCAAGCACAGAGGGAGAGTGAAAATGAGCGTACACTATGTAACAGGCTGCGCAAATCCATCTGGAGCTGACTCGCTCAGCGCTCTGGCCTTGCTCTGGCCTCCTCACACCACGGGTAAGGGATCAGGAATGACAGTCCTTCCACATGGAGAGCCAAGAACAAACTTCCCAGAGCCCAGGCAAGCCTTGTTTGACAGTTTAACCACCGTTTGAGAAGTATGTGGCTCTTGCAACACAGCTATTCGGGGGGAGTTTCCCTTCCACCCCCGACACTGCAGCCAGAGATGTTTCCATGCCCAGAGACCCAGAGGGTCAGTTGTTTTCCAATGCACAAGCAACAGCTTGCTAGCCCTAATTTTCAAACATATTAAAAGGAAGGTGAAGAAATCAGGTGAAGGATCTGTAGTTCTGGTGTGGAGGAGTGAAGAGCAGTGGGAAGGCCAAAGCAACCTAGAACAGGTTAATTCTTTGGTTATTAGCTAAAATACATGACAAGTGGAACTTGAGGAAAATATAGTATTTGTTGTTATTTATTGTTGGCGTGATCAGGGCTGTCAGGCACTGGAAAGGAACACACACCACATGCTTCTCCTTCACCTGAGATGAAAAATCTGAGACATCACAAATTATCATGCTTGTGAGAGGGTAGAATCATATCCACTGCTTCTGTTCAGAAAAGAACACTGCCTGGCAAAACAAACCCCAGAGGAAGGGATTTATTCAGGCACTTACTCATGGGTGCTTACTGCTCAGGGCCATCTTCTCTCACTGCCAAGGGTGTGATCTCAGGCTGTGTTAGATATGACCCCCTTGTGCCAACACCTCAGCTATGCCTGTGGTATCATTAGGTGGCATCACAGAGTGCTCAGCAAACACACCACTAATGCCACCCAGTACCACAGACAACCTGGGACTGGTTTAGTTTGGTTCATGTAATAATGAGTATAATGGCATAAACAGATTAAATTCTAGAGCATGAAGTGTGTGCACTTGAAAAATATATATGAGCTGAAGCATCAGGTAAAGGATTTTCAAGTTGGCTTCTAATCCTGAAATTAATACATCAGGGCAAATTATGTCATTTACATGCCAACCAGAGAGGGAAGAAAAAATTTTAGAGTGCTGCGATGAGTGCAACACTTAACTTCAGCTCTTGAATTTAATGGAGAAGTTTTTTTCTAGTAGTGCTCATACTGCGTTTTTGAGTTTTAAAACACCCTGCACCATGCCTAATATGGAATTACTGGGTGCCATTGCGGTTTAGGAAACAGAAGTTAGAGATATCCCAGTGCTTTTCACCTTTCCGGAAATTAAGTGAAATTTGTCTCCTGTTTTAAAAACTGTGTAGCCTGACACCTGAAGATTTACCCAGAAGACATCTATCCCTCTGCTTCACAGGTTCTCTGCAAACACTCTCAGTGTCTAGGGTCCTTTCTCCAGCGTAGCCAACCAGACTGAGCCCTACTGTTGTCACACAAGATTTCCGTGTGTAGCACTCTGTCACAAAACCAGTTCATTTTTCTTCTAAGCTTATCAGATTTTTTTTTTTTTTTTTTTTACTAAATTAAGCGGTAGTTTGCTATAATAATTGAAGGCAGAGCCCGGCAGAGCTCAAGGAGATGTGGGTACTACCATCAATTTTCAGGATGAAATTTGGCAAAGATCTAAAGGGACAGTGTAGCAAGTCACTTAAATTTGTTCTTGGCTTTAAACAGATCACTGGTCCTATTGATCAATGTCTTAAACGACTCTTTAGCCCAATTTCTCTCACTATTCACTGCAGATGCTGATGAATTTTTTCAACAAAGAAAGGTTTTGTGAGTATCCCTACAGGAACACCTGCAAAATATTTAAAGAAAGTAGGCTGGAAGATGGACTAGAAATATAAACACCCAGAAAAAATCCACTGATTCACAAAATATTTGTAATTAACTTAGACAAACTACCCTGTGCCTCATTTCCCAAAGAGACAGCAGCTGACCAAAACAATTACTGTTTCTCCTTAAACAAGGCAGTAAATAAAGAGCCTATACTGAGTGGGTAGACAGAAGTCAGGGAGCAGGATTTAAGAGAAGGACTCTTTGAGATTGACCCTACCACTCCTTTTGTAAAAGCAGCAAAAATGTTATCTACAGAGAAAACCATGAACTTCCATTATTGCCATATATATGCTGTGGAATTGAGTCCAGATCTGCCAACCTTCACCTGTGACAGCAGGGGCACAGGAGCAGTGAGACATGGCAACACTGACTAGCTGCAAACAGCATCACCGCCACTCCAGGAAGGACAATCTCTTCACTAGCACCTCTTGAGGTCCCGTGTGCCAAATGCTCCCTGCTCAAAAAGCTGGGATAAGTTTTGTGTGTACTGCTTGTTCTTCTTCAGATGGCCTTTCTTGCAACACCTCTTTCTCTGATATACACTATTCCCACGTAAACAAGAGGTTTTCTCATGTGAACAGAGGTTTTAATACATTTTTAGATCCAGAGCCTCACCAAGAAGGTGGCCCTGCTGGCTGCTGCTGAAACAGAAATTACTCTTCCAGCCCTTGATTTTAAAGGCCCCCTGTGGCTATATTTAGTCTCTCTATAGTCTAATAGGTAGCTGAATAATCTCAAGAACCTTCAGGTGAATGCTTTAGTAAATGATTCCTATTCCCCCGGGTAATACATAGAAGTAATTTATATGTGAAATTGAAGTAGGTGAGTTACATATAACAAGAAATAATGTGGTTGATAGAAAGCTGTAGTCAGGTTTTATATTTTGCCATTTGGGTATTTTATCATCAGGTTAGAAACCACACTGTTATCTGAGCATCCCTGATGCTGTGAAGTACAGGAGCACCTCAGATTATTAATCCTACTCTAAAAAAATTAGGCTGAAATACTCTTTCACTTTTCTTTGGTGGACTGTCTTTGTGTTAGGCGACTCTTTGCATATATTTCTACATTTAATGTTCCTTTTTTTTTCTCCTACCTGCTCTGCAGGAGAGAAAACCAACTTGAAAACAAGGAGAAAATATACCACAAAGTAATTTAAATTGGCAGTTAGAGTCAAGGGAAAGTAAAGAAAGTGAAAGAACTTCCAGTGTGTCATAACTCCCCCACCCTCTAACTTCTTTCTCCAGGAATCAGAGGAATTATTTCATGTGGCAGGTAATGCTCTCCTTCAGCTGTTTGCCCAGATCCCAGGTCCAGCATAGCACAGGAATTTGTCTAGGAATTCTTCTTTGGAGATACCTGCATGCTTCAGATGTATGCTAGCAGATTGTATTATTAACAATGACATAGTGAAATCTTATTCCTGAATTGCTTTTACGAACCTGTTGCTGTCAAAGCCCTGAGCACAGGCTCCAAGAGCTGGCTTAAAATCCAAAACCATAGCTCAGTGGCTCACAGCTTCTTATGCTCTGAGCCATACAAACACTCTCATTTTGATTATACGATTGTGAAATTCCTCAACAATTAAAAATCCAGTGGCCAGTACCCGGGGCCGTAAAAGTTCGAGTTAACCTCCCGGGGCATTTCCGATCAAATCGATCCAAAAATTTCCAATTCTTTATTTCCGCCCTTTTTTTTCCGTTATTAATCACAGACGGACGAAAACGAAACGGACGGCGCGAGCCAAACGACCGGGATGAATCCGAGCGTGCATCTCGATCGGCGTCTTCGTCCGATTGCTGTGATTTTTTCTTTTTTTACCTCCGCGGCGCTATGCTGCCACGTACCTTGGATTCGTCGGGTTCGTTTTTTTCCGATTTTGCGCGAACGCGATCGAACCAGTGGGAAACGGTGCCGCGAGACTCTCGGGGAACACGCAAATTATGTCAAAAAGGAAGGAAACGCGCTTGCGATGAGTCAAAATCGTGGTCCTGGCCTCTTCCGATAACTTTCCCCGGGTCGGTTCGGGTTTCGATCGGTCGGGAAACTCATCCGGCATGCGAACGAGCGGAAACGCAAGGCGTGGGAGGCAAACTTGTGCCGGGGCCAGCTCCGGGGCCCGGAGGACCGGAGGGAGATGCTTTTTCGGATCTCCGAAGTAAGCGAGATCGAGAGTTAATAAATGCGAAGAAAATGGTAAGTAACCGTCAGTGCGGGTTTTCTGCATTCCACAAACCGTTCCGGCACCATCCGGTTTAGAAGGCGGCGGATGTCCGCGAGAAGAACGCCGAGAGTGCCGGCAACTTAGGAAGCGCGACGGGAAAAGACTGCCGGGCGGTTTGTAAAGCACGTAAATGACTCACATTTTATGCGGGAGTACCATCTGGGAGCCTCTGGGGCACAGGCCAAAGGGAAGTAAGGTACGGCCCCGCGGGGGGCTCGGGGGCGGACCGGCGGAAGGGGCACTGTAGCATGTCACGACCTTCCTATTAACTTTTGAGAAAACATTCGAGTTTGCAATAGCAGCAGTGCTCTTTGTACAATCTTATCACGTTTCCCTCATCTTTCCTTCTCTCTCTAACGCGTTTGCTCTCCGAAACCGTCCGCACTCTTTTTTGTCGCTTGATAGCGGCATTTTTCTCTTTCCGTTTGAATCGCAAATGGCGCTGAACGGGGATCCAATGGCGAGATCGTGTAAACGCTTTTTCTTGTTCCCTTTCCGAGACTCGAATTGCTTTTGCTTTAATGCCTGAAGATGAAATGGTGGGCGTTCTTGTGGAAACTAACTTCGTATTACAAATTCAAACTTAGCAGTAAAAACTTTTTCGTGTTAAATAGCATAAATTAATGCATGAGATTAATAGTAATTCAAAAATTACTGCAGTCTTTGAATAAAGAGTCATTCATTATAGATGTGACGTGAACTTTAGGTTTGAAATTCAGTAATCATATGAACGTACACACACACACAGACATATATATATATATATATACACCCAAAGAACAGGGGGAATAAATAAATGTGAAATTATACTAAATATCGAAATTCACTTAAATAAACGTATTCAGATGAAAAGTTAACTTTAATGTAACAGTTTTTTTTTCTCTCATGCATAATAAAACAAAATGTTATAACGACTGTCGTTTTGTAAATTAAAAAATGCGAGACCCTAACTGTAAGGTTTTCCGACGGAAAATGAATTACCGGTATTCGTGTTCAAAAAATGATCCGCATTCTCCGCAATATTTCATAAATTTTTAACTTAACAAAAAACTAGGTAGATAAAAAGCCTGAAATCCAAGTATTAAACATCACGCAAGTTTAATTTTACGATATCACTCTTGATAGTCCAAAAGCTTAATTCTCTTCTTTCGAATGGATCGAAAGCTGAAGTTGCATGAATATTTGTTCGCAGTTTACGGCAAAGCATCTTTTTTTCCGGAAAACGAACGTATTTTCTTCCAGCCTAGAGCTGATCTTCGCCGCTGATTATTCATGTGGCGCAAGTCCCGCGGTTTTCAATACGTTCGACCGGCGAATCGTGGCTGCGAACGCAGGAAAAACGTCCGCAGTCGCAGAAAGTCCCGATTCACTTCGGAAAGCGAATTGCGATACATTCGCACTCTTCACGTCCAGTTGTCCGGGGTTTTTCAGTTTTTGAGGGCTCCCTGTGCGTCCCGTCACAGACCGACCGGGAAAGTGCGAAAATAACCAAATGGGCGTGCAAATCCCGCTGCTTTCCCGCGATGGGAAACGGAATAAGTTTGGGTGATGAGACGGCCCGTGCCTGAGAGTAACAAAATCCATTAACATAATTGCAGTTTGACTGTTTGAGAACGCCTGGGCTGCAATCTCAGATTGATCCGAAACCGGAAAGACCTACATCGTGGGGCAACTTCGCCATTTTCACTCTTTTGCCACGTCCTTTTCCGCATCGGAAAGTTCTTTGAAAAAATTAATTTTCGAGCTCGAATATCTAGATTCGGGTTCCGAATCTCATTATTTGATCTAAGTAACGTTAATTATCTGAAATAAAGTTTGGCGAATTTATTATGTTAGGATAAGTAGAAGCTTTTCGTTTCTGTTTTGGCACATTTATCTGAAGCGGACTTTCTCGCGTACATTTATGGAAGCATAATAACGGACAAAGTACATATAAACGGGATATTTAGCTTTGCTAACAACCGATCATGCCGAAAATTTATATCCATCCAATTGTTTGCTAAAACAATTTGAAAATAAATTACTAATCCAGCATTTTCCTTCTTTCGAAAGAAGTCATGACCCGGGTTTGGTTACTTTTACTAATAAATTATTGAATTCAATTTCGTTTATTTTTGCGTTCTGGCCCATAATGGCGTTATTAATAATGAATTTCTTTTTATTTTCAAACTGCAACACGACACCAATCCTGTACCTTCGGTTGTAGTTGTCTGCATTGTGTTGCTCGGGCTGTCCGAGTTTCTACCCTAGAATGCAACTCGATTTGTTACCTTTTACGTTTCGAATTTCAAAACATCATTGCAAAGAGAATGCGAAATATATGCTTTGCATTCACCGTAATAAAGTTTTTTAAATGATATCTAACTTCCTCTCTTTTTATATGTAATTTTAGGTTTGTATATTCCCATCATTTTCGTCGTTGTAGAAGTTTTCCGTGAATCATTCTATGGTATTCGAAATGATTCAAATAAAAAAATTTTATGCATCCATTAAAAATTTATTTTCCATAATTTGTCTGAATGTTACCGAGTAAATTATTTGATTTCATGTATGTTAAGCCCTTCCGAGCAAATTGAAAAATAATTTCTCCTACCATTTATGGCTACCATCAGAAAATCATTTACAGTATAAATGTTAATCTCACCTATAAATAAATAATATAAATATAGATTATATATATTTTCTAATATGACTATAAATATATAACCTAATAATCTAAAAATAAATTTTCGGTTATAAATACAAACCATACGATTTAATAATATTGCAGTTACAAATCTGGATTTTGAGAAACAAAATAGTTGTTTTGATCTACCAAATATAAGATAAACCGAAAGTATATTTCAACTTCCTGCAACGCAGTTCATTGTATCATGTACACGTTGGAAGCGGCCAATCCCTTTTGCTGAGCATTTAAAATGGTATGATATGTCAGAGAAAAATTTATATAAATAACTTTGATTTAGTTTAAATATTATTAACCTCACTTTTTGTAACAGGTAAATAGATCCAGACGGATAAGTTTATAAGGTTTTTTTTTTAATTTTTCATACATATTGAAAAATCAAAGTCGTTTTTGTAACTTGGAAGTGCATGAATATTTTCTTTTTCATTTTCTAAAAAAGATAATCTCGAAAATATATATTCAATTATCAGCGAAGAACAACAACGAATGAGGCACTGAAGAAATAAATTGAAATTGGAGATGTGTAAAGTGAATCTTTAAAACAGCACAATTCGGGAGAATGCGTTTCGTGTTACGCGAAATGCAGTCGGTCATAACGGGGAATCCCATGCCTTTTTTTAACCGAAAACAAATGGCAGAAAAATTTGCAATCTCGAATGTTGCACAAGTTTATCAGGAGCGATAAATCGGAACTGTATTCTCATTCGGGCACACCGATTGTCCGTACATAAAATATTTTCGCGGCTGACGCTAATTTGGCACACAAAAGAAACTTCATCCTGGACTGCGATGCACAAAAAAAATAATTTAAAACTACGAACTTGCGGAACATTGGATAAGGACTTAATGATCAAGATGCTGCACAAATTAAAGTAGCGGTATCTACACACGCTCTTAAAGAGCGAGTTGCCTGCAGTGAAAGATGGCAGCATGACGGACTTCACAGCCTTCCTCGGAGCATGTAACAAAACTCAAATCGGCTAAAAATCACAAGTGTGTAGGGTAAATTTGGGAAGCGTATATCAAAATGTACTTAATTATTTTAGAGTTTTCAAAAATTATAAATTAATTGTAATCCTTCCTATTTGATTTTTAATAACAGGAAGATCGGCATTTCTAAAACCCACCATTCTGCGATGGCAAGCTGGAAGGGAAAATGTTCTCGGATATGTTATTACTCACCACCTGAAGCGGATTTTTTCATCTCAAAGCGATTTCCACTGCACTTCCGTTTGAATTACTCTTATTATTTAGAATCATAAAATTCTTAATAGAAGATAATTATTATTTATGAATAATTTGGTCGCCCCGGTAGCTGACTAGGAAAAATTTTCGAAAAGTCAGTTTTTAAATCAAAGTGCGACATCAGGAAAAAAAGCATAAATTATCAAGGTTCCTGGATTTATAACAAAAAGTCGATAAAACTGAATTGAGTGCATTTATACAACGGATTAAATTTAAATGCAACGCAATGAATGTATAAATTCAGCTTGATTTTATATCCAATTTCAAATTTGAGACCATTAATCAGATCATTCTTCTCAGTTCTTCTCATTAAAGATCCTCCGTAAATATTTCGTTATAGATGTAACCTCACACAACTTACTCTTAAACGGTGAAATCCTTGGATCCGTATTTCGGCGTCTAAAAAGGACTTTGTTTTAACCATTACCAAAATAATCCATCATGATTATGGATTCTTCAAATTGGCATTTTTAGCTTTTTATGGTAGCACTCATTTGACATTGGGATTTAAGTGAAATACGAAAAATGCTAATAAAAAATTATTTCGCCCTTGCTTTTTAAAAGCTTCTGATATCCCACTTATTGAAAATTGAGATCCTTTCACTCCGATGGCAATTTTTCTGGCAACGAGGAGAGTAATATAATGTCGAGCCCGCGTGGAGTGCATTGTTCGGCACGGAAGGTGATGAAATTTTAAATAAAAATTTTTCACTTTAATAACAATGATTAAACGTAATTGTGAAAATATCAAAATGTTTTCGTAGCGCCAAATTTTTTAAAATTTTTCTGCCAATTTTTCCAGCTCCAGAGGTCACCCTTTATTTTTTCGTCGGTGACGATCCTTCAGATGGACCACCGCGATGTCGCCCCTCACACGGCAAGACTCCGTGGGGTTCCATGCAGGAATGAAAGAAAAAGAATATTATGTTGCCCCACAACTTGAGAAGGCGAAATTTTTGATATTTTTCACGAAAACCATGAATTTGTTTGGTTCTCCCTTTGATGGCAGATGCCGAGATTTATCCGGCTCAGATTTGGCTGGAAGGAAGCGTTTGGCAATGAGGCCACGACTTTTATCTCAAGTTTCGTCTGCAGATATCACGAGGGCAAAAGCACCGCCCGGAGATATGAACCCCGATCTGCAGCATGCACGGTCGTGGCGTTTCAGAAGTAAGATAACCTGCTCCCGGAATGACTCCTGCCACATGGCCGGGACTTGCACGGGCAGTGCACAAAAAAACAAAAAATATCGCTTAAGTTTTTCAGTTTTCAAAATGCATTTTTTGCTGCCGGTCATTATCATCAACATGGCTGTTGGGAATCGGAATTTTTCTGTAAAATTGTTCACGCGGCATTGGATTTTACTGTTAATTTTCTTTTTACATTTTCGCGGTCAATTGTGCGAAATTCGTGTCAGGGTTTTTCAAAAAGTACGGACTTCGTTGCGGCACTTAAGTAAAGATAATTAAATTCGGATGTTGAACGTCATGCTACATTAATCATTTAGATATGATTTTTGTGAGTCGAAGCCACGAGTTGTATTCATCTTTGTAAAATCTCATGGCTTCAGACCGTTAAAGTTTTTTTAGGTAGCTGACAATAGGATATGGCTATTTTTATTAAGAAATTGCAACTTACAAGTTATTTAATGCATTACCGCTTTTAAAAAACAGCCATTTATCTCCTTGAACGTGAATTTAATGAATAAAACTATGCAATATAAAGCAACTGAAAAGCCTTTGGTTTATGTGTATTAGATGATCATTATGATATAGAAATAAATGTTGAACAATGATTATTAAACCAGCGATTCATGTTCATTTTCCAATATGGAAAATCCACTTCCGATTTTAGATTTTGTCACCTGGCTTGGGTTTCCGGTGAGTACATTACAAAGCTCTTCGGCCAGGTTTTGTACTGACCATTAAAATACGTGCAAGAATCTTCGTGTTGAATCAGGAATTAGGTAATTCATCTCTGTGTTGTGAAAATGTTATTAACGAGATGAAAATTAGTTTTGATCAACAACTGGGAACACCTACACTTGAATTGCATAAAAATCATTCTTTACTAAGGAAATTCTTTCCGTTTGACTCGGGGGGGTTCTCGTTCGGTCGAAATCCTTTGAATATTTATAATAAATTTCAAGATGTATCTCTTTCCCTTACCGCGAGTTTATCTTCGTCTGGAAATGAAAAGGATTCAGGTTTCCTTTGTCAGGAAATTCAAAACATTCTCCTTCATTGTTAATAATTCAAGATAACGAAACCATCACAGGTTCTAAAGGCAGGAAAGCAGGATTCTGTGTCCTTTCTGTTCTCATTGTTTTCAAGACGATGAAGTTTCCCTGCTCTCCTGCATTGTTTGCTCCGCAGGAGTGCCTCGGTCAGTTCCTCCGCCGTTTATTTCTGCTGCTGGGAGGGAGAGCTCCCAGAACGAAGACATTTTTATTTTTTCTCCTTCCGAATCCACTTTCGCCCTTTTCGCCCGGGAAAATTTCGCTCGGACTCCCCGAGAAGTTTTTCCGATCCGTAACTGCACGTGATTGGGAAAAAAGTTTTTTTTCTCCACTTACGGGGGAGAAAGTTTCTTCACTGCAAAAAGTTGTTTTAACAATTTCTAGTTTAGAGCCCAAGTTTAAGTGCATGGATCTCGGTGAGAAAGATCAAAAGAGTCGTGGCGGGTTTGCCCCCTTTTTAAGTTATTAACCAGTTGCGGACTTTTTTGGCCGTTTAAGTATTAATTAATGTAGATGCTCGTTATTCATGAAGAAAGCCATTGCAGAATAAAAAAAAAAAAAAACTTTTCTAGGGGTCAATATGTCATTTTCCTTTAACAACGATAAATATCAGTGCCAGATATTTAGACATAATTTTTATCCTTGAACTTGCGGTGGTTAGGTTTCTGAACGGGCTTTTTGCAGATGGAAAAACAAATTTACCCTTAAGAGCGGTTCTCTTTATTAGTGTTGGTGAATTTAACACCCTTTATTGTTTTTTCGTATTTGCTTTCGTGCCTGGACCGAATCGGATTCCTCGTTTCTCGATCTAAGGCCTCGATAAATAGGAAAATATGTTTTTCCCCGGTTTTTGCGAAGTTTCGCAGGAGTATTTGTTTTTATGAATTTTTCATTTTTTTTTTTTCACTCGTTTTTCGAATATTTTTTTTTTAAAGAGCTCTCATACTGCTTAAATCGATTCCGAAATGTGAGAAATGGGTGCAACTTTAGCTAATCTGCATAAGAACGATTGAAGGAATATAAAGCTGAGGAGTCGAAATGAAGCAGAAAATGAATATTTAAATTCGACTGAGGGGATTTTCGAATCGTTCATAAATGCCAAATATTTGCCCCGGAAAAGAGTATCCTTTAGACGACGTTATAAACATTCTTTGACTGAATCGGTCCGTGACCCGAGGATTTATTGAAGACAGTAACGTTGCGCGCATTTTAACATTCGTCCACCAAAATGTTGAATTCTTTTAATTTGAAATGCAGCAAGAAAATTGAAAATATCTCTGCGGAGTAGCGCGTTCAAGTCCAATTCACTTGCAGTCGCTAAAATTCTTGTTGAATTCGAGACGGTCAAAACTGGAGCCACATCTAAAAGTTGTCCGTGATGTACATTTCTTTTCCTTCAAATCAAAATTTTCACTTAATATGCTTCCATTATCCGATATTCGGCTCAGACGTCTTCGTCCGAGCCTCTTCGCTTTTGGTTACTTTCGCCTTTGTTCATCGGCTCCTCGGTGCGGATGATTTTCTTAGCCTGCTCAACACTTATCGTTAACATCCAACTATTTTTCAATGTTTCCCAAACTCATCCTTCATTTAGCCAACACCTAAGCATAAGCAGATGACACACAACCTGCCTTGTCCATCAAATTTTTGATCTGCATGGTAAAAATAATTTTTTGTTTTTCGGCCTCCTGAGGTTCACCAGTTGTAACTTTCAGTGTTTCGCTGTCGAAATGAAGACGGCGAACGCTGAAATTTTCTTTGTGCGCGATGTGATATTTTTCAAATTTTTTGTATGCTGCGATACTTTTCAAATTTCTTTTTCTGGGTTAATTTTTCAGTTTTGTCCTGGGTAATGAGTCCATCAATGGAAAATTTCACAATGTGACTCATTCTGCGTAGGAGATAGGGAAAAAAAAATTAAGCCCGGATGTATAAGAGACATTTAAGGGATGGTCCAAATTAAAAACTTCATTTACACTTTGTAATGTTGAGATTTACGATTTAAGTTACCAAATTTGATTAAAGAATTTCCATTAGTGATTGGCACATCGAAACGCAAATACATGCATATATCGGAAGAAGAATATCTAACGCGAACTGGGCACCTCAGATGGAAGATTCAGCTTTAATATATTTTGCATATATAGAATTTAAAATTTCATTGATTTACTACTATGTTTTGCCTCTTTGTATTTTTAATTCCAATATCATTATTTGTTTATACGTGATATTTTGATGCGTAATGAATTTATGCAAGTGGTATTTCATCATTCTTTTAATAAATGCATCTGAATTATTTCTTACCGCAACCTAGCCTCATATTGCACCTTCTAAATACTAATGTTTTAATCTTATTCACATCAGGCAGAACAAAATCTGTAGTTAATTAACTTTAAGTAATTCTAATTTCCAATTGTAGAAGGAGTTGTAAATATATTTGAAGAGGCCGTTGTCGATAGCAGTTTGCATCTCGGGGAATTTAAATGGGAACACACCCTTGCGGACGCCCTGTCTGGCAATCCATAATCGGATTCAGAGATTGGAAAAAAGGAAAACACACGAACGCAGTGCTTATCCGGACCCAACATCCCTTTTCCCATCTCCTGCGCAGAGTGAGCCACATATTTTCCATTGTGGATAGACATTCGTTCCGGAAAAACCAACTTCGGGAAAAAAAAATCATCCTCCCTTCAAAAAATGAACCCTCGCATCCCTTGCTTGATGTCAACTTGTCATCTTGTGCACCCTCCTCCGGTTTCCATCAGTGTTTATCCAATCTCGAAGTCATGTTTCGGTTATTTTTTTCTTCGGGATCCATCCTCTTCCTCCTATCACTTCCCATGCTTGTCTTATACCGCGAGATCACTTTTAGTGGTTTTTCTCCCGGGGTATGAGTCACACTTTCCTATTCATCTGTGTCGATTTTTAATTTCCTCGCGCTCTTCCTAACAATCTTGACATTTTTGTCGTGGCACACATGTCTCACTCTGTTAATAACGACTTTTTGCCCTGGTTTAATCAGTTCTCTTTTCGTGATTTTATATTACAACAAATGCAAAGCGAAAAAAGCGTCTGATTAAACATAATCACAACTGATGCAATATATATATATATATATATATATATAGTCACACTTTTATAGTTTGGAGAATAAAAATTAATCGATAACAAATCACTAATTTTTATAACAATCTTAATTTTTTATTATTATTATTATTATATTACAGTGAGCATTGCGACTGCTGTAAATTTCCTTAAGGTTGAGTAAATTGTGATAGACATCAGAGAAAATGCCATCGTTCTTGTTGAGAGATCTATAAAACTTGAAATTACACGGTGTCCGAAACATAAAACTTAAGCTGCTCTTAAACGAGGCTTTCAAGCTTAAACATCAAAAAAATTCTCTAAATCTCAACTTGTCGGAAGTTTCCTTTGTCGTAATTTCTGAATGTTAGTTGTTTTGGAGAAAATGATCCTCGACAAGTAAAATTCTGCCTTAAAATATTTTCCATTTTCTCTTACGTTCAAAAAATTTAATTCGAACGATAATCATCCAAAATATGGAGACGAATGCGAACTGTGAAGACTAATAAAGATGAGATGGACTTAAAAAAAAAAAAAAAAGGTTGAAGGAAAAAGCATAATTTACCTCGTGGAAATAATTCAACTCGTAAAGGGGAAAAAATTAAGTCGAAAAATTTACATTTATATATAACGAACGCGACGCATCGCTTTGGGATTTGTTAATGGGCCAAGCTCTTCTCGGGGTGACCACGGTTAATGCATCGAGAATCCCTTTAACCCGCAGACGACTCATTTATCCACCTCAAATTTATTTCAATTAACCAAGTCTTTTTCGCAGGTACTGGACATCGGCCTCGATACCTGTACAAGGGAGTCAGACACCGAAGTACCGTTTATTGCGACCTCTTTTGCTGATTTCAGACTTGTTTTTACACTCTTGAATTAACTTAATTTGCTTCCCCGATTGTTTGTAATGACTCACAGGGAATTTTTCGTGTGTTTTTTATGACGTACAAAGACCATTATCTGGTTTTCTCTGTGGCGAAAAAAAATTTGGTCATTATTTCATCACACTGGCTTTTATTTATTTTTTTTTTTCCCTGACAGTTTAAAGTACTCGAGTAATTACATTTTATATTTAATTTTCCTTGATTTAGCAAATTGCACGCTCTAGTTCCGCAGATTTTAATCTTGTCATCTCTGTGTCGGATTTAAAGTCGAACCGGTTATAGCAACGCATCCGTAGATATGAATTGACTAAAATTTGTTCATGGTTATTCAAAAGTAAGAAGGTAATAATCAGAAAAATTTTATTAACCTAAAACTGTTAAGATTCGACTCTCGTTTTATATTTTAAAAACGTATTGCAGATTCATTTTTGATTGTTTTCAGAATTAAAACAGTTTATTACATTCAGAATACCTCTTTTCTCTTGGAAAATTTTGGAATCTTATTTTCAATTAAAACTAAATAATTTCGTCCAGTATCACAAATCGAGGCTCCTAAAAAGCTATATTTTTTTTTCTTGAAAAAATCTACTTTTTTAGGAGAGAACATGAATAATTTTCGTTTTTTTTTGCCACCAACTCAAAGGATTTCCATTACGGAATTCAAAATGGAAATAGTTTGGAATGACTCAACTTCAAACAACAGAATAAAACATTAGACTGAATAAGATTGAGTGATATTAATTTTAAAGGCGCTTAATATCTGCTTGCATACAAATTATATAGTTTCTTAAATTGCACCTTAGAAGGATTGGATACAGTTTGACGAAACAAATCGACATTAGAAATACTTGCTTTTTTAAAAAATTTTTCTATATTATGTGCCGTCGTCGTAATAGGTCAGTATTCAATCCTGGAGTGGCCGCCTGTGTAAAACCGCAGGAAGCCTCCTTCATTATGTTCCTTCTTAATAAAATGATGTTATATATTGATATATGATAAACATATTCGGTTTGCTCTAAAGAAATCTTGATACACTTTTTAAGATTCCTAAGGTTTGTATAGCTATTGGAATTGTCGTCAAAGGGAAAAGGCAATTTTTTTCGGTGATACAAAACCAAAGAGCGATATAATAAGAAACAATATCATTTTCTGTTGTCCAGCAAAAATGTGGCCATTTGTTACGATTTGGTGAGAAACATGTTCAGTGGACGGTCATAAAACTTCGTTTACTTGACGTTACATCTTCTCTTTTAAACGGTGTTTGGGAAAAAATTCCAGGCTCCCTTATTTCTGATGATAGAACTTATTTCTCATATCTTTCGAAAATATTTTAGATACAAAAAAGCCTCGGAACGAAAGGCGGCAGTTTGATTTGCAAAAATCACTGCAAACACAGGGTTTTGTGATGAGATCGGTTGCTTTTTATTGATTACGTATGATTAATTCCGAAGGGTGGTTGCTAAGGGGTGGTTTTGCGTCCCAGACTGAATTTCCAAGTGGTGAAATAATCTATTCCCAACTCTGCTGGTTTAACTTAGATAAAGACAAATTTTTTTGACCCCTTCTTTGCATTTGCAGTGTTTACTAATACTTGGAGTAATTTCACCAGTAATCCTGTGGCTTATCTAAAAGGCAGTGCCTAAGTCTTCATCTTCATTGCTGAGTCTGCCATTATTAATCCATTTCTGTGTCAGAAATAAAAATTCTTATTTTGATATTACTTTTTTACTCTGATCAATGTATAAAAAGAAGGCATCGTTGAATGTAAGAAAATCGTTTTCAAATATAAATTAATGCAAACTTTATTAAATTAACTTTGAGCTTAGATCTTCAAGCAATACAGCTCGTTATATTCTTAAAGAGTAACATAATTTTCTTTAATTTCAGGTAAGCTTGTAAACAATATTTAAGTTTTTC
The DNA here is from genome assembly GCA_028565995.1 of Ricinus marginatus. Classification (NCBI taxonomy): domain Eukaryota; kingdom Metazoa; phylum Arthropoda; class Insecta; order Psocodea; family Ricinidae; genus Ricinus; species Ricinus marginatus. The sequence goes on from JAOWBB010000005.1 coordinate 4,258,077, forward strand.
AATAATGTACACAATCGGTTTGACAGAAGAGCATTTTGGAGTCAAAACGGATTTTACTATATATTTTTAAATGACAGGTATAAATTTTATATATATATATAACAAATGTGCAATGGGATAAGAACTTTTCTGTCTAAGATTTAACTTACGTTTTTTGGAAATTTTATGAAAAAAATTTGAATGAATTGGAATGGTGTTAATTTATTATGTTGGATATTTTGTATTTTGATTCAGCTTTCTTTTTAAACATTTTGAAAGTATTTAAGTCTTTTAACTCACAATTTTGAGAAACAAATCTAGCATGTAGATCCATATTTAGATAGCTTTTGAAATTACGTTCTTCTTTAAGTTTATCTAACATCTTTCAGTCTGTAGTGTGAAATTCATTATTCACACTGTATAATGCGCTTTATATGTAAGTCATCTGCGTTTTATTCAAGCGGAGACAACTTGGTTAAGAACAAATTTTCGTATGGATATTCCTGGTGTTTGGTATATTGTTAAGTTCTCTGCGTGTCCACCAAATTTGCCTAATAATAAAAATCCTTCATGAATATTATATTTGAAAATGGAAATTTTTAGAGTTCATAAATTTTCATTTATTGAAATCAATATCAACGTAGAAAAGTATGCTAGGTAAATATTAAACTTGACGTTATGCAAAGTATTAGGGGTCAGATGTTTGAAGATGCGGCTCCGGTATAAAATTCGTACCACGAGGATCTTAATTTTTAATTACGATGTTTAGACATCGATCTCAAAGTTTTACCAGCTTGAAGGAGATTTGGTGGAAGAGTTAAAACCCCTTAATTATTTCGAATGCACATAAAAGATGTATGTTATTTATATATATGCATGTATAAAAATCCACGTTCCAAATATTCAATTACTCACTCATCTCCTCAGATAGATCCCAAGCAGGGGAGAGAGAATGCACAAGTTTAGAGGCGACCAAACATTTAATTAACAATACATTAATATATTTGTCTTAATACTAAAAATATTACGTGACCGCACAAGTCTGAGATATTAACCGGATGCTAAGAATGGGCGGATTCACTGACGGTGTTTGAGAAGCGCGTTGAACTTGCAGTTCTCTGCCGTGTGGGTGTTCGCGTCGACGCTGCTTAACTTCAATTTTTTGAGTGTTAATCTCGGTTGCTGCTGATGCCTGCGCCGCTCCTCCCTGTCTTCGTTGGGGGTGTGCTCGTAAGCGTACCTACATCTCAATCGCACATCGTCTGATCGCATCTTCGGAGTAGTAGTGCCCTCAAATCAAAGCATTCGGGAAGTCACGAATGAGATCGTGCACATGTAACTTGAATATATCACGACTGGATCCGAAACAAGGTTAAGAATTGGCGAAATAGTTGCGTCGGGAACCCGTTGCTTGTTCGTCCACCGAACGCATTCGTGAAGATTCTGAATTTCGGCAGCAGTGACATGTGGGCAAGAAGTTAAATAAATGTTTTCCAGGTTTGAAAGGGGATGGATTTGCGTTCTAACTTTCAGATCTCTTGCTTTCAATGTTTCCGTTATTATTTGGGTAGAGCGAAGAGAAAAATGATGAGATTCCCTCCTTGGTATTTGTGAAAAAAATCATTTTCTAGTGTGATTTCTCGTGTCCCTCTCCTTAGCTTGCTTATCTGGCCATAAATTGGAGCAAACGGCAGATGGAATTAAGTGCACCGAATTTGCTTTCCCGTCAATAACTTCCAACCGCCTTCGCGGCAATTTTTCGCCTTTGATAATTCACGGATCGATGTTGGCTCTATTTATGTATAAGGGGAAGAATTTCCACCCCAGAAATGATTCTTTTTAGCTGTTCAATTATATGGAAGCTTTCGAGTCGCGAGCCAGCGGAAAATGTGGTGAAAAGTCTGGGAAACGCTGATTTCCGTAATAATTCATGTCTCAAATCCCCCGATTTTCGCACTGCGGACTTTCGATTCCCATATCAATTTAAAAGTATTAAAGCAGAAGCGCAAGCCAATAAGACAATTTGTGATTTTATAAAAGGGTTGAGAAGAGGGTCGAAAGCCATCTAAAAGGGAAAAAGGCGTCGGGGTTAATCTAAAATCAGTGCTCGCCCAGAGTGGAAAAGTTTTGTCGTTAAAATGCATGATTTTACATCGTAAAGGCATTCCACATGAGGAGTAAATTAATGAAAGAATAATGCACGAGGGTGGCGAAAGGGCGCTATCTCAACCATTCTTAATAACTGTACGTAGTTTGGTTTTTTTTTTTGCAATTAATTTTTACATTCGCTAGTAATTAAGAATGATAATCTAATATAAATATTGTCAGAAGACATACTTTTTCTTCTGAGTTTCGCAAACGTCAAGAACACAACTCAATGAACTACTAACGGACTGAATTAAGAATTTAAGAAAATGAAGTTGTCAATCAGGGTTGTTCGGCTTAAAAGTAACATTTCATAATTTTTGTCAGCACCAGAAATATTTTCGGAGCTTTCGAAAGACAAATCGATGTTGCGCTTACAAAGCATTCGTTCGAACTTTGATGTGTCCATCGTTTCAAAACGAAATATTATGTTATACTTATCTTCATTTTTTTAGTGGGGACTAACAGTTAGTTACTATTGAACTGTTCAATAATTTAATATTTGGCTCCAAATAATAATCGAAAAATGCGAAACTAAGCGAGAAATTTGTGAAATTTTTTTTGCATCATTTTTATTCGGATCCGATATAGAATACTCTTTCCATTGTAATGTATACCATACAGGAAGGCTAATCATTATATTTATTTATTATTTGTATAAATTTAACTTTTAAACAATAATTTAAGTGTACTGACTCTTGTCAGGCATTGTCCTTAGCTACAGTTTTGCAATGCAGGTACACGAAGATCTCATTCATAACAAAACACGCATTTGGTTATATTCCAGTTGAACACCATGTGAATTCTGCTAGTTTACACTTTAACACCTAACGTGGTAATTTTCATATCCGAAGTGAAATCGTTTTTCAAGTCATGCAAGTGCTTGTGCCCAGGTGCCATTAAATTTTCAGTTGAAAAGAGGTCCTTTTATTTCCAGTCAATTTTCGCTTTTAACAACATCGGAATTGTAATTCGTAAATCAAAACCTCGGCCTTGGGTTTAAGGGTGGTAAATGGCAAAGGGCTTTCCCTCCTGTGCAATGAAAAGAGAGATATTACGAAGGGGTTGGCTCCGAGGAAGCAGCGGAACTTTTCACATTGCTTTGCCGCATCTCGGAGGCCGAAATAAAGAAGCAATTAACCGAAGCATGTGGCGGCAACCCCCGAGTCCGGTTTGCGTACGGAGAAGTCCTGTGGATGCGGAGTGTGGAGCGAAAGGATGGGACCCTGCCCTTATCGTGTCAGACGAAATGCCGAAGATATCCTTTGTCTGTTGTAATTACTTTGGCTTTTTGTTATTTTCGTTTTACGATTCTCCAAAGGTTGTAGATCAGGAACCTTTTCATTGGTGGGTTAATGGTGGCTCACATATATTCGGCCTTATCTGGATTTACATTATTTAATATTTAACATTGTTTTCAATTCTATTGAGATTCATTCCGTTCCCGGATATTTAGATTTTGCGTTCCTCCTTCGATGCATATCTTTTTAATCCCATTGATATTTTTAGGGATCCTCTCATGACGATAATTATATCTCCGAATTTCGCACGATTTTTCGCTTTTGTTTATCTGCCTTATTAATGTTTATTTTTCTTATACGTTACTGAAATAATATAATTTTCGAGTGTTATTTTTTCGGTAGAGAAATTTATTTCGTTGCCGTTGTTGAGCGGATATTTATGGGGATCAATCTGAGATATCAGAATTTACAGAGGATTAAAATAATTAAAAAGTTATCTAACTCGTGTGTTAAAGGATCAGTTTTAGTCTTACAATGGTGTGAACCGTGTCAGGCAACTTCGAAGGAAAATGTAATAAAATTATATTAATCTTTGTGTAACCCTGATTTTTCCTAGCGATTTGGATATAGAGGGCAGCAACAAATATTTTTCGGCTATACATAAAGGTGGCTGACCTCAGAGGTCAGATAATTCATTTAATTATATAAAAGAAGATAGCAGGTTATTCGTCACTCGTGGAGTTGGCAATTAGAAACAAAGTCAAACAAGGCAATTATTTCGGTGGAGAAGATCTGAGATTGAAAAAGCTCAAGACGAACGTGATCTGAGCCGAGAAAAATGCAAATGTGCATCATTATGTAAAGGCACAGCAAATTCAAGCCTCTCGGAGAAAATACAAAAAGGAATCCAAATCACTCACCAAAAGTCCTAACAGGATCTAAATCGCATTTTCCATCACTGCGAGACTACGTAAATGTTATTTTTTTTTTATACAACATTCCATTAATGGCTAAATTATACAATGGAATTTGAAATAAATTATTCATAATTATTATTGTGATGTAACAATAGAATATTAATTTAGTTCCTATTAATTAGAAATAATTGTTATTACGGAAAACTCACTCTCACATAAAGGAAAATTTGGTCAAGCAAAGGATCGAGAGCAAAGTACTCGTTAAAAGTAAATAACTTGGAATATTAAAGCAAGGTAAAGAAATAGATTAAGATAAATTTAATAGGATTAGCATAATAAGATCACTTAAGGAGTGTGGCGAGTTAATTTAAGGAGAATGGTAATCGAAGAAAATTTATGTATTGGATTAACTCTGATGTACGACAAACCATTGCCAACATAATAAAAAAACCCGTTACCGGTACCATGGATTGGTAAACGCTTTATGAAAACTTGTTCCAAATAATGCACTTGATTAACACCAGACACTCAATAATAATAGTAAACTTCCCTTTTAATCAGGCTCCTTGATCCTTCTCTGGAATTTGTTTTTCTTTGCACTAATTCATAGCTTCTTCCGCAATTTACCTTTGGTAAAGTTACCTTCGGAACGCCATTGCAACATTTCATTTACGGTTTCGTACATATTTGTTATTTTTCTCTTTTTGATAATAAAAGCTTTGGAAAAAATTAAATTTAAGGAGTGCTTAACTTGCATCTTGAAAAAATATCTATCACCATTCGCTACGTTATTTAATAAAATAACTATCATTAATGACTGAAAATCGGTACCGGTGTAAGAAGTTAACAAAAATTCCATTTCGTGACTTGAAGTTGTGCTGAAATTATTTAATTAGTTTCTCGAAATTATATTTTAATACAATCAGAATGACATAAGATGCTTTTTTTCTTTTTCCCATATGATGACGATAAGAAACGGCGACTTGGTGCAAGTGAATTAAGAGTTGTTTCGATTAAGAAACGGGCGGACAATTTCGCTTATTTTAGCTTTATTCGGATCGCTTGCTTCTGGTAAATATCCGGGGCAGATATCTGCATGAATCGGTGGCATTCATGCCCAGTGCCTGTTTCCGTTTCTCGTCCGTCTCCGCCGCAGCAGTTTGGTGCACGATGTTTTCGTGTCACGTCAACTTTTATTCTGTTTTTTTTTCCTTTACCGCTCGCACCGAGGAAATCCACAACGTCGTAAAAGGGAAAGAACCTACGGACCTTAACGGTCCCGACCAGGATGAAGGAGGAGAGCAAGAGTAAACAATGAGACCTCACACTTTGATGGAGATTCATCTCACCAGCTCTGCGTGAAATTCAATTACTTTACTCATAAAAATCTTTACAATTTCTAAAGTGACTTTGCACATTTCAATTGCTTTGACTCTGGCACAAGCATTTATGGCATTCAGATGTGAGGTTGCACAAGGTTGATTTAGGCGCGGTGAATCCTTTCACTTTCGTACCTGCCAGAACGGCGACGAAGGGCATTATTTTACGCTTCGGGAAGAGAATATTTTTCCTTTTGTGCTCGCTCAAATGCACAAATGAAATTCAGGTTTGGTCAAGGCTAATGCTAAATTAAATCTGATGAACTTCACCGTGGACTTACCCGTGAATGAAATTTCGATCGTCAATTTTCCTATTTTCAATGCCCATGCACGGGTTAATTGTGTTAAATATGATTGCATATACCAATCGGTTATATTTATGTATAATTTTTTAAATGATTAGTGGTAATTTTATATTAATCGGTTACCACAATGCATCTCCGAACTCGCTAAATTATTTTTCTAAAGGACAACTCTTGATCCTTGTACATAATCACTGCATTTTACTCGCGGAGTTCAAAACGATAATATTTCTCCGCTATGTTCGTATTAAAGAAGCGTTATATGAATTATTATAAATATATATATATACATAATTTTCGCAAAGGTTTTACATTTCGTAACATAAAAATCGAAATTTCATAATAATTTTAAATCCTTAAAAAAAGCTCTCGTGATAAAAAAATTTTATTAGTAGCTTAATCATTTACTAGTCGAAACCAATAATTGATGGTAAATAAAATATATTTGGTTTTTGTACGGTACTAGGGCAGTGTTTATAGTAAACAGATTTTAAACGTGTAAGATATTATTAAAAATGTTTGCAATAGAAATAAATTCATACCTCATTCAATATGTTTATTAATTATTTTTACAAGTTGGCTTTTGCAGTCAAAAGAATGTTAATTGTGCATATAATTGACTGTCTTGAACTTCCCAGCAATATCATCTTTGACATAATTGCAATCAATAACTAATTAGCTATTCAACGGTAAGGGAAAAAATTTTAATGTATTTCAGTAAATATAAGAGTTTAAATTTAAGTGAACGTCAGGAAAAGACATTGTAAAAAATTAAAAATAGTTTTAAAAAAATTAATAAAAATATTAAAACACGCACTACTAAACACGATGATTAAATGGAAATGGGTTTAATTCAGAAATACTTAATACAGATTATTTGGACAATCAGCATTACAACGCGTCAGCTGAAAGCCCCATAAATCATTCAATATCTCATTTATAACTGCATTAAAAGGTATATTTAAATTATATAAAAGGTTTTAATATAAATTTTTGAACTTGCTCTTAAATTTTTGCACTTGCAGGTAATGCAGGAAAAAATTTCATTGAAAGAAATTTGGAGCTTCCTTTTTCACAAGGCTTTCAAAAAGGCGTTTCCCATGGTAGTTCCGAAAATGATGAAAATGTATCAGAATTAATAATCCCCAACCTCTTTTTACAGGGATTTCTGTTTCTTATTTCATTCAAAAATTGTTGTGGATGGAAATTTCTGAGCTCTTCAGCGATCTCTTGAAAATCCATACTAACTAATGCAATGTTTATGCATCGGCTTGATGTTATTAAAACCGGAAATGAAGAAAAACTCAACGTAAAAAAACAATGTAATAAACTTTTTTTACCTTGTTCAGATGCATTGGAAATCGCTTTTTATACTCTAAGAAAATTACTTCTCCACTAATACCTGTTATTTTGTTGTTTTCAGTCCTTTTTATCTTATTATCTAACCTAACTTAACCTTTTATTTTAATCGTTTTCGATTATTTCTCTTTAAATATATATTTATTAGCAGTGTTGTGAACGACAACTTTTTTATGCTGATTTTAAACATTAATATTTTACGAAATAGTATTAATATATGTATAGATGAAGTTTTTTATTATTATAATCGGTTTTTACTTTCACTGATAAATGCTAAACTGAATAATTTGAATAATACGACTTATATATATATATATGATTATTATATAAATCTAACGACCAATTTCGTTGTGTAATAAATGACTGAAATTCAGTAATTTTTTTAATACTTAATTAGGAAACGTAATATAAATTTATTTTTTATCTTTTAAAAAAGACATAACAAGTGAGCTTTTGAATATTGCCTATGTTTAATCATTTTATTATTGAGGTTAAAACTGAACCAGTTTAAATTCTTTTCTCACTTTTTATAAAAGTTCTCTTAAAACCAATTTTCTTCCAATGCATGGGTCGCGGCAAGAGGGATTCGACGGTTTTCTATGCACTCACAAGATGAGCATCTTTTGCATCGAGGAGGATTATTTTATTAATTATACGGAACATTACATAAAATAAAAATTTAGCCAAGTTTTTTAAATTTATTGTACGAGATTTCCTTGAAACTCATTTTCATCCGTTACATGCGAAGTTGAAAGAATCCTGACTCCGTGTGGGACGATCAAAAAATACAGTGATCGCCGATCCATGGGAAAATGGAAATCGAATGGCGCTAATTGTATGAAATTCGTTCCCATTGAATCTTGGCCTTCCGAGGAGATTTGTTGGTCGATCTTATGTGGGCCTTATTACAGGGAAGCGTTCGAAAGGCCGCAGCCTTCTGTTGTGATCACCTCGTCTCATGTTTGGGAGTCGATCATCGTCAGAGTGGTGACATTAGCAGACGAATTCTGTTTTCCTCCACCTTCGAGGGAAATTTTAATGTGAAAAAAAGTATTTTCACTTTGAAAAATTGTCACCCAATTGCAAACTCCTTTTTTTTCTGTTCTTCAGATGAGTATAAACTAATTATTGCTGATAATAAAAATATATTACTCATAATTTATATTGGATGATGTCATAAGCAACACATAATTTCATATCGGTTATTTTGTATGAAGTACCTTATTAAAATAAGCTAATTATTACAAGAATAGAATATTTTAATACGTCCATCAATTCATGGACTGCAGTGTAATAATACTTATAATTATAGTTTAAAAATTTATTATTATAGCACTTTTAAATTGTAAATGTTTAATGCTTATACTTATTTTGTTGTACTATAAGCATATAGTTTATTATGAAGAAACAGTTTTTTTTCAATTCATTGCACCATTGTGGCTTAATAGAAGACAGAAATTTTGGATTATTGCAAAAATGTATTGAGCCCAGAATATTCTTAAATAAATTGATTCACAAAGAGAATATCGAAAAATAATTGGATTCTTATTCAGCGATATTCTTACTTTTATAAAAGATAAAAATACCATTTTTTTAAGAGGAATTTTAATTTATTCATAGGAAATATCTTTTATGATGAGTGTCACATAAATGCTAGTATTATAATCGGCTTCAAATAGTGAGCAAATTTTTTTTTAAATTTTAAATATAATATAAATTGATCAAAAATTGTGACTCTTACTTGTTGCATTCTCCAAGTTTTTAGAGATGCAAAAATATAGGGAAAAAACCAAAGAATTAAAATATTTTCTTTCAGTTCCATTAAAAAATGGAATCCCCATAAACAAAGTAAATTTAATCTTAATAATTTACAAAATATTTTCTCCGCATCCAACTTTTATGCCATTCTTATGATAGGTTACCTATTATATGGCATTTTACTCAAAAGTTAGTTTAAAAATTTTCTAAAAAAAAAAATGTATCTCATATTTTTTGATGATCTCGTTTACCTTTGTGTCTTGCGGAAATTTTTCTGTTGAACGTCACGAAGCAGCTGAAAAAGAAGCGTTCAACTAAAAGTCCGATTCATATCTTCCCTCAGAAGAACAGTGGAAAATTAATTGTTTTTATTTTGATAAATAAAAACTGAAAATGTTTGAAAATTGGTTTGGGTTTAATAGAAAAATATGACTAAATGTATAACAAATATACGTAATTGTCAATGAAATTGAATTCCCATCAGTAGCTCTGTCTTCTCCCAATTTAACCGCATTCGGCTGCTCGATGAAGTTCTGTGTCTTCGCATCAAATGTAAATATTGAACGGATAACATCGCAAAATAGACGATATTAAATCATTCAGTTCTCTATCTCGATGTCTTTAACATTCCCCATGATCTCACAGTTTTTGCAAATGATCGGTCTGCAGTTGGCGGATAACAAAAAACTTCCATTACATCTTATTTAACGTTCTTAAATGGGGAAACCTACTTCGGAAAAGACTCTGATATACGTTAATGAATGCGATAAACTGTTTCTGGATAAATGGACTATTCTTTTCTCTTTTTTTTTTTTTTTTTTGTAACGAAATCAGAGCTTGGAAAATGAAAATTGTCATTTGTACAAGAAAAAAAATTTTTTTTTCAGTTCATGCTGTTGAGTGGTATAAGTGGTGAATATATTAATGATTTATGGTTCTGATGTTAATCCACAGAAGTTAACAAAGATTAATCCTTTCGATTTACCCATTCTGCATACAATGGAGATAAGTGATATGAAACTTAGCATTAATATCAGATTTTGTAAAATTTCTCATATTTATACGAAAAAATCTTTCTTCGCTATCATTTTTTATCTTGTATCCGCATGTATTACGGATAACTGGATTTGGAATAATATTTTATTTCAGTAAAACCCTTAAAATAAGAAGAAATGACGTAAGAGGCGCGGTTTGCCCTACATTCACTCCAAGATTTTATAATTGTATATGTATTTACTCCATATCACTTAGGGAAGACAGAATATTTACTTACACGAATCTAAGAAGAGATAGTGTCATGTAAGAGTGTTTAATTGGTTTTATATTAGCGTAGACGTGAGAGTGCAGTTACTTGCTGTAATATCAGGAAAAAAATAATAGGTGCGAGGCATGTTTTAACCGAGATATTGAAGGCCGACTTGTTTTGAATGACCGATGATAGACCAAACTGCCGGGCAAATTTTGCTTTTTCCGCACTGGGATTTCGCCTTTTTATGCTTCTGTCGCGAGAGTCATGTTAGCCGCGAAACAGCACCGCAATGGAAAAGGTGACAATTCCTCTTAAAGGCGGAGGCTTCGGTTAGGAGTGCTTGAGCGCTTCACCTTCCGGTCACCGGGGAGGATCGATAATAAGCATTGCCCTTCTTTGCCCACATTCGAGTGGGTAAGCCTCATGTTTTAATAACGTGTAACCCTCGCTCGCATCCCTTCTCAATTCCTTCCACCCTTACGCCCAGCCACAAAATAAAGCTTTCGCCTTTTTTTTATTTTCTCCCCGGTTTGATTATGCTCTTGTGATGAGAGAGCTTCCGCCTTTTTCCCTATTCCAAAGCCGTTTGCATGTGCTCCTGCTCCGCGATCTCCTAGTAAATATATAGCTTTCCCATCACTAATTCGTATTCCGAAATTCAGGTGCGACCACGTTTTGAAGATTGCTTTTCGCAGTTTAAAAACTTGAGGTTAAAGGAAGAATTTAATAAAAATACACTGCCTGGAAATAATTTTCTGACAACTTAAAACAAATGACATAACAATACGTGTTCGAAAATAGCTTCGACTAATATCTTATTTGATGTAATTTTCTTTCTTTAAAGTTCTGAGCAAAAGATCGTTAAGTATATCATCAAAATAAATAAAAATTTTCTTTACCATAGATATTATTGCTCAGGTCAATAAATTGCACGTATATCGAGATACTTTTTAATTTTTTTGGTGTGCCACATTGATTAACACGAATTTATCTTCTAAATCTGGACGAGATCGTGGTCTCTCAAAAATCGCAAAGGCCTCCCGAGTAAATCGAAACAGGTTAGGTCGGAAAATTTAATGTTCATATACATATCACGAAAAAAATTTGTCAAAAAAATAAAATTTTAACCTTATTATATTAAATTTCAAATAGTGTAATCTGTAGTTTTCATCAGTTCAAATATTGAAAAATATCGCTGGAGAGGTATATATTTGACTAACGAAATAACTTGTGCAGAAATTTGCGGCCAGCAATAACTTAACCTTTGTTTAAATAGTAAAATGTGGTACTTGTTTGGTGGGATTCGAGTTTAATTCATTTCTGTATATTATTAATATAATTCGGTATTGTTCCGCTACCTGATACTTAACTGTATAATTTTTTTGGCTGATTTCAAAGGTAGACCGAAGAATCTGTGTAATCATTCCATCACTCAGTCATTCAATCATTTAAAAAAATTTTTCAGAAATTTGCCAAGTGGAATGCATTTCCAGCAAAAACCTTCTAACGGTTCTCATTCAATTGTCTTTTGCTGGAGAACCATTCTTGAAATTTCAGGATCGTTTAATAGGAAGGAGACATCTCGCACATCAATCGCTTCAAAACAGATGAAATATCTTTTTTAGAAGCTTCTCCAGCCGTAATGTTTTTGGCGTATCTTTTTGCACAGATTGGGAAAGAATGTTTTCCATTTGCATGTCGAAATGCGACTGACGTACCTTCCATTTCAAATATTCCATCCCTATAAGCTGCTCCTTATGCAACGCGGCAGAGAAATATTAATTTTTTATCTGCTATCACGTTGTCTGAGATTACGTGAACCTGTCTTACGAATTATCTGCGTGACTTTTCCAAATGATTCATTCATGTTTCGAAATATTTATTCGGTTTTATACATTCAATTTTATATTTAAACATTTGCTCATATGATAGTTAATGTAGCCAGAACAAAATGCGGAGTTATAATCTTATTGAAAAGGAAAAAGGCAAATGCCAAATTTCGTGAAAATCTACATTATTCATCTGGGTTCATAAAACAAATTTTTAATCTGTTAATAAGATTATTTATTTATTAATATTCAAAATAGATACTAAAAAAAGGTATATTCGGCATAAATGCCACTTAAAAACGGTATTCTTCAGTAAAGGTTAAAAAAGGACTAAAGTATTTACTTTGTATTAATCCTGTCATAAAATGAGGCAGGTTCTTGTTATTTATGATTTCTTGTTGTAGAAGACCTTATTTTCACACAAAATGAATCATTTACTACTTTTCCCTATAAAATTATTTTAAAATCCCTATAACATTTAAAAATTATACGAGTATTCAACTAATATTTTAAAGTATAATAATTTGCAGTTACAAAATATTCAAAAAGTAATAAAGATATTTAATTATAAATATCTGCTGCAGCATTGTTAACATCCATATTACTGTAGATGCACGTTACTGAGAAAGTTTTAATTCCTTTCAAATAACTTGTACGTAAACTGTTTCCTATACTAACATAGCATTTATTATACAATAAGCATGTCGATACTAGCTCTACAGGATTGATAAACAATAACTTAAACAATTTAGTAAAAATAACAGACTCAGTTTTTGGCGTGTGTTTTTTTACCTATAAACTACGACAGAAATAAAGGGCCTGCAGAGGAAGATTTGAGGTGCGAGGTTGTCTACTTTCGACGGCAAACAAGTCAAACTAATAAATTAACTCAATTACTTGCCATTCAACTAAATGACACATTAAAAGAAACAGATACAATGGTAGAATAATGTTCAACGAGAATTTGTTCGGAACTGTTGTAAGTTTTTGGTCAATAAAGAAACGATCCTTTCTTTACAATAGATAATGTTTACATCTGCTACCTCTAACGGATTGGTTTACAATACTTAAGATTTCCAGTCATTGATTTCGAATATTATTTTTGCAGTGAAAAGGATGAAAAAGCAAGCGAATATCGCATAATCGGCTTTAGGGGAGGCAGAATAAGATTTCACCTTCGGCAGCCTCATCACAACGAAGATTATGAAAACCTTAAAAACATTTAAGCTGTTGAATAATGGTAAAAAAAATATTAATGTGTCAAGCATTTTAGATATGGGAATGCTTTTATTTAAATATTATCCGCACTACAAAATGAACGTAATTCTTACCACTTTCTCGACACAGGTCCCAATCTCTTCGAAATTCAATTATTTTCATAACACCTGATTCATACAATCGCAATATTAGCGAATTCCAAACAATGATTTTCACTTTCCTTTTCTTTTAATGTTGTTCATGGTTTCTCTTTAATAAACGTCTTAATTGCCGATTCCTAATTCGAGGACGGCCAACAGCTTCAGAATGCAACGCTCTTTGTTAATGTAACCAATTCCAGCAAATTCGAGGAGTGATTAATGGGTCAACCCGCCCAAGCATTGACATCGGCCCAGGCATAACGGAAAAACCAAAAAGAATGGGACCAGTTTTTAATCTACCGCTGAGCGAATCTTCATATTCATGAATACAGTTACATTTTTCAAAATAATATTTACATATCTTTGAAATTGGCGTAATTTATTGTCATAGTACGGATTATTACTTCTTTGTACTGGGGAGGAATTTTATAAGATTGAACTTTAATATGAAAACTAACTTTCTGCAAGTGCTGTGTGCCGTCAGAAATGTATGGAAACTGCACCGCGCTCTGGCACGTCAAACACTTAAACGTAATGCAATTCGCGGCAGAAAAGAAATTCTCTCAAGCACTAATCGAAAGAGGAGGGCTTTTTAATTCTTACAAATTCGCATTGATTATGGGCATATATTGTTGAAAAATCACCAAGTTTCAGTGTGCGAATGATGATGACTTTCTGCGGAATCAGTGCGACCGCAGCGGCCTGGAAACAGCGGACCCGTCCTGCCTGTTAAATGTATCTCAATACGTGACTTAGATTATGGCATGAACGAAGGCGACTCCTTTGAACTTTTTCTTGTCTCGAAAATCACACGAAAAGGCAACGCGAAATTCGTTTTTCCGGTTAAAGTTTAAGAATCGTCGCGTACTCGGTTTATCAAAGCAAATGCGCTATGTCGGAAGGTGACATTATTTCGGCGCTATAAACCGCCGAGAATCAACAAAATTATCCAGGTTTTTCTTATAACTGCAATCGTAATCATGTCCATTTGGATCCAGCGCGGCGTAACTTAAACTGAATAAATCAGACATTGTATAAGTACCGTTCTGCTTCCTTAACAGGAGGAGCGCGAATTGCTCGTGAAAATTCCCTGGCGCAACCTTTTTTTCTCATTAATAACTGCTCCTCAAAGCCAAATTCCCTTGGAATTAATCGAAAGGTAGAAAAATTATATCGATTTGTAAAATGTAAACAATTTCCGATTTTAAAAATTTATTACACGCGGGCATTTAATAATGTGAAAAAACTGGCATGAATAACATTAACTGAGTTTTATTAAAAGTGGGTTTTCTGCAACGAACTGTCGTTACGATTTGCACAGGAGTTCGCTGTGATTTTCACATGGAACCGTTTGGCTTCGCGGTGGCTCCAGGGTTTACGCGAAATTTGGTCGTTCTTCGACAATCCTCGCAAATCTGCACAAAGTTGGTTAGCGAAGCAGAAGGTTCCGACCTCTCGACCTCTTTTGGCTTTTCGAACCATTGTGTTTTGTTCCTCAAGATAAAGTTAGTCGCTGTCTTGTTCCTGCGTTTCCAACACATTTTTCATCGTTAACGATCACGGGGGAATTTACAAATCTGTACTAATTCGAAAATGATTTCGCACCGAATCCAGTATTTATTCCGACTTCTTTTGGGATGCTATACTAACTGTTTTTCGCACGACTGATTTTAAAACAAAGCTAGAAAATATAATTTTTTGTAATAAAAAAAAAAATAATACATGTAAAGGCCAGATGTAACAGATAAAAGTCTTGGAGTCATGATCTTCGATATTTACTCATTCAAGGATTTAAAGTCCGAAACGCGTTTTCATTTCAAACGACAAAACAGCAAAGCTTTAATTGCGATATATTAATTATATATATATATATATATCATATCGTAATGTCAATTCAGCATATGCGCATGCATCTGCACGTATATAAACAATTACTCTTTGAAAGGTTCACGTGCAAGTCGGAGACCTGAACTGGATAAACCTTTGTAATTCTCAATTTTAACCATTCCCTGTCGAGAATAGGGGGAAAAAGTCTTTTATAATGAAAAATATCTTGATCATTGATATTGTGCAGGGATTTCTTCATAGATATCAGGCGTGAATCGAACCGACAAAAAATTCTTTTGTAGTTTTCTTGGATTTATGTATGTACACTCCGTGTAACAATTACGGTGGAGCAATTGTGGGGAGTTATTTAGGTATTGAATTACGATCGGACCTAGATTTGGAACATACGAACATAAAAATAAAAAAGAAAGCAAAATCACACAATTATTTTGCCATCAGAATCGTAAAAGCAAATTGGATAATGTAAAAAAAAAGTTCGGTATTTTATCCGAGATAATGAACAAATGATTTTGCGTAAATGGATACCGAGGAGCAAACAAGGTTGATGCCTCGCAAAGCTGTAAAATGGAGACAATAATATGAGGTTAAGGTTATTTTATAAAATAAGATACATATTTTGCCTTGATAGAGAGCCAATGTACGTGAAGGAATATATTTTCAAAGCGGGGAATATTAGTTCGTAGCATTTAAATTCCAAAATGGGTATTAGAATAACTTGTACATGAACTAATGTTTTTAGCTACCCCCAGTGAATATATATCCATTACCGCGATTGCAGAAAGCATTGCGCTACGTTACGGAGTGTTTTTTTCATTGAAACTTGTCCCTTTATTACTTCTAGATAGTGACAATTTTCTCTGCTTTTTCAGCATTCCTGCAAATGAAAGGAAAATATTTTATTATCTATCTTCATCTTCGCCTTCGCATAATGCAGGACCAAATGTTAAAACTTATTCCTAGGGTGAATCATGTTCCGAGGTTGATTACAGCACTGTGAGACTTATATTTTACACCATATTTCGCTGAATGCGCAAGTCATGCGTTACACCTACATGTTATTGCTTTTTCATCTGCTGCGACCCTTGGTATTTGGATTGCGGACTTTTTGTTTATATGCGAACTGCAAAAATTCCGATTCCACAGGTTTACTGCGCGGCTGCCGGTGAGAGAATCGAGTTGTACCATCTTTCCATTGAATTGGAACAACCGAGTAAAAATTTAAAAACGAAACGAATCTTTTGTCCGTATTCCGAACGTATAATATTTAAAAATTTCTCAATATCAAGTTTTGCATAAACGGTAGGCGGATACCGTGTCCCTCGCGTCATATTTTCGATTCCTTATGGATCCATACCCCCGAGTAAATGGTTTTCGGTTGTTAGCCCGACCGATTCTTCAATGTCCCCATCTGTTATTTCCATTGAAATTTTCTTTTATAACGTCTTTTTTGATTCTGAAATCGATTATAAGTCGATTCTTCTTTTCTGCTGTCACTAAAGTCAACATTTCACCTGCCGGGTGCGTGTTCCATCGAAGGCGTAATTGGAGAAGGCTCCTCTTCATCCCTAAGGAATGTTAAGAAAAAAGGTGCGACACAGTGCACGATCGGAGGGTTCCGACAAGCCTGACCATGTCCCGTAAAGAAATAATATATTTTTTGAAAGGTGGCATTCAAAAACCGAATGCAATGCATATATTTTCAACTAACGGAAAATTTTTTTTCAAATATAAATTTTTTGAAAATTACACATTTTTCTTATCTTCGCAAATATATTTGAATCGGCAATAACGGAGGCTCTCGTTTCTTCATCTACGGAAAAACCCAAATTGAGTTTTTTGCTTAATTTAAAAAGCCCCACGTTTTTAAATTTTAAATGACATTTAAGAAATCTAATTCTATGAAGTTTTGCAAGAAAGCTTCTCAAGACACATAGCTTACTAATTTTAAAACTGCGTCACATTTGTTCCAAATATTAATATGAATTGTATTCAATCGAGATTGACTTCTTCTAACGGACACATGCACTTAAAACGACATTCTGAATGATGAGACTCAATGAACTAAATTTTTCCTCCAATTTGCGATATCATCGAACGCACCGTTTAACATCTGCAGCATCACTGTGGAAATTCATCTTCTTTGAGTTAACTTTCCTCTGTCAGATATTTCGATCAAACAAAAAAAAAAAAAAATCACATGAAGTTAAGCGAAATGAGATACTGCCGGGCAGGTCTGATTTAGTGCAAGATTTCAGATTTTTATTTTCATTCATGTTAAATTTCAAACGTATCGTTGTAAAGACTTATTTTTTCTTTCTTTTTTTCATCGCACACCCCCACGGCATTGATTTAGGATCTGGAAATTAATTTTTTCTTTAATGTGTTGCGGCATTTTCCGGCGCCGAGCAAAAGTGAATCTGCACCCCCCGAGCGCAAACTTTTCCGAGCTGAACGTTGTTAGACCGCAAAGCGTTATTCCTACATGAATGCGGCCGTTAGGTGAAAAACCGCTCGTCGGACTTGGAGGGATCCAGATCCGGGCCAAACGAAATACTTAGCGTTGGCTTCTATCCAAAGGTTTGCCCGGGGGAGGAGGGTGTGTCCGAGGTTCCTGTTAGGGGAAGGTGACATTAGTCCGGGATCCGAACATTTCCCCCGACCTTTCAGCCATCATCCCCCGATGCACTCGTTATCATCATCAGGGAAGAACAACTCTCAATTACACGCAGGCCATTTCGCGGAGATTTTTACGAGCGCCCCTGCATTTGCGCATCCCAAAAGTTGCCAAGCGTGCAACCGATGGTAGTCTGCTTTGCAGCAACAACAAAAACAACAACAACAATAATAATAATAATAGTGATGGAAATAATAATGATAATAATTAAAAGAGAGCCAACAAAACAAGTTTTCTTGAGTGTACCTTAGAGATATTTGTAAAACAAGTCAGAAATTTTGAAATAATCTACTCCCGCACGATTACCGCCCTATAACTTAAGGCAATACCTAGAACCTGAACCCATCTATTAGTCATTTGTTATAGCATCCTTTTACTAATTTTATCCATCTATCGGTACGTTCCCACGCGCCTGATTAAGAATACCCGTTTATTTAATTGGTGACGAATTCGCCTTTGAATAATTAAAACGTGAATCCCAGGTTCTACATTGTCTTTTCCTCTGGCCTCGGTTATCTTGCAAGGTGAAGGAATTAGATCGAAAACCCTTTACTTTATCTTCTGTTAATCAGTTTCATTCGATGGAAAACTTTCATAAGAGCAATTATTAATTAAATAGAATTAATGAAATGCCAACAAAACCGCATCTTTGACCGTTACAGAAGGGCGGAAGGTATCAGAAAGAATTTTTGTGCAGTGCATATACGCTCGAATCGCTGAAACATCATCTTCACATTCAGATTCTTTCGGAGCAAAATGTAACGTTCATATTTAAGGAGCAATGCGATATTTAAGGTTCTAATTGTGAATCACGTTTTTGCCTAAAATACCAAACCTAGCGCGAATATCAATGTTTTTTTTTCTCCTCGCAACTCGTAAAGAGATTCCGGTAACATAAATGCGCCTTACAATTTAATTCTTCGATTCGAACCAGTGACTTGGCCATCTCTTTCCAGTACAAAAAAAACTCTAAATATAAAGTGATAATTACCCATCTAGGTCAGTTTTATCACGTAATAGTGACCATTTTCGAACTATTTAAATATAAAAATATTTAAATTAAATGATATACCGCTAACTAAAATTTATTCATAGTTAAAATCCAGTTTTTTTTTCTTATGCGGCCATGAGAAGATGCTTAACCGAAGCAGCGGTGGAGTACAATTCTGTTTTAAAAATTTACCGGGTTTTTATTAATTTCCGGTAAATGTGCCTGGAAAAAATTAAACTTGGAGCGCCCGAAAGCCGTTTCAAACGTTTCGCTTCACCTCGTGAAAAGAAGGCATCGAATTTCATCGTTCCTTCGTCCACCTCAGCCTCATTTGCCGCCAGTTTATGCGTCGGAAAAGCGATGGGACGCACGTCCAAAACGGCAATCGCTATCCCAATAGAACATCAGTTTGCAAGGATGATACCGGCAAAAAGTGTAATTGCATTTGGGACTGGGACCCGATGAATTTCATATCGAGATGCGAATCTGTAAGAAGTTCCGTGCCCGGGCCGAGAATGCGGGTACAACATCTGCAATACGGTACCCGAGTACCTTTATGAACTTACTCGAGGCCGCATTTTGGAGCATCATTATTAGCGGAAAAAGAATAACTCGAGTCGCAATAAGCTAAACACGATGCCCATGCGTTGGCTGCATCCTGTTTGCAACCAGGTCGCCGACCTCAACACCTTTTACGACCTAAAAGGAATTATGGCTAAGAAGTCACGTCGGAACATGCTTTCCAACCAGAAGAATCTTCTCCGCGATTCGTCTGCCTGTGCCTGGACTCTTCTCGGGTACATTCATCGTGCTTAGCGTAATCCGTTTTGTCGAATCCTCGGTTTGCTCTTCGGCTTTATCCCCGGTTGGGAACACCCTTTCGGCCGGTCTCTCGCGCCGAGTTGCTCCTATGGCCGAGCGCCGATTAATTTTAATTTTCGATTGTGTTCAAAAAGTAAATTTTTCTGGTTTCGCTCCAACGCCCTTTTAAATGGATTTCACTTCATCCGAGAGAAATTAACATAGTTCGTCCTTCTCCTTTCTCACGTTCTGCGGCGGAGCCTCTCGAGGCCCATCATCGCCCCGGAACAACCTTAAGATAACAAATTCAAAGGTGAAAATAACGCGTCTCGGGACGCGATACTTATCTGCCACCCACAATGCGCTAAAAACACTGTTAACGCAATGTATTTAGTTAATTATTTGTGACTGTTCGTAAAGCGACAGCTTTATACTTGCCTTGCCTGTAATTAACCATTTAATTTAATGATACGTGACAGAATTAAAATCGAAATTCGGGATATTGAGCGGTCGATGCATAATGAAAAATACTTAGCGGCGATATTCTATCCACGCTGTGATATTTACAAATATTTTTTAGATGTTAGTACTACTCATAACTTATTCAAGTTTTTCTTCTGCATTTGTTTTTTTTTTTTTTTGACTTTACAAATGACTGCATTTCTCTTTAATGACTGTAAATTATAGTACGACTTTTGCCCATTTGATTCGAATTTTTTATTATCCGAACTTGTACATCGATGACAATAGGCATGGTTAATTGATTACAATATGTTTCTGAATTTTTTACGTGGACCGTTAAAAAAAAAAAAAAAGAAAAGAAACACGTGAGACATTATGTACTTTCCTGAGACTTGGAAATTATTTCCTCTTGCCATTTCTTAACGCAAATTATTTTCTGGATTTCTCGTATCCTGTAGTTCAGTATTTATCCGTGGTAAAACATATTAAAAAAATTTGTTCGTTTCTATAGCTCGAATTTATTATGTTTCATTAAAAGTGAAAGAAATGAGAAATGAGTTTCCCTACGGTTCGCTGCTTTAAGGAAACAGCGTGGGGTACAGAAAGAATAAGGCCCTCAAACGTCCTCCCTGTATGTTGCCCTTCTTTCATTGCAAGCAAAGAATTCATCTTTCCTGCGAAAAAATCTAAAAACAATTCTTTTGATTTAAGAGGTGATTTAGAGTAAAATGATCAAGAAATTAGATTTTCATTCAAAGAAAAGGGATCTAATGGGGTTACTAGCATAATCTCTAGTGTTTCACCCTCTCTTCGACAAAAAATCTTATTGTGCAAATTTTGATGAGGCTAACGAAGTGTATTCCATTTCATTGTGGTTGAATCATGGTCGCAACCCTTAGCAGACCCTTTGAACATTAGGGCTACAGGTTGCTTTACGCATCCCGATCGCTTTTTCAATCTTTCTTGATCGGATGAATGTGAGAGGATTTGCTTTTATCTTCAGATTTATCTCGAAAAAATTGCCTTCCTGGAGTTATAAATGTGCATTTTCATTTTACAATACTATTTTGAATCCCGTTGTAATGCTGATTCGGTGCTCTTTTGGTGAGAAACTCCATCCGAAGCATCCGAAGAAATTTTTCTAAAATAAAAAAGGTGTTCAGAAAAACTCGTACTGTCTTTGCATAAGAATTCTAACTGTCTCACGACAGGCACTTACTTAAATTTCCGCAGCTTTTTGAAATCCCCTTTTTTATGTTTAAAGTTATATTTGCCGAAATGCAAATTACGAATCTCTTGGATGTCGAACATCTTAAGTTCACTGAAGCGCCTAAAAATTTCATTCATTTAAATATTCTTGTCCATTATTAACCCTTCAGAAAGTTGGATTTAAAAAATTTGTAGCAAATAAGCTGTGCAAGTTTTTTTTTAAACATAAGGGTAAGTATTTTATGACCGCGGTCATAAGGAGGGTTGCTTTCCTCCCTACAAACTCTTTTTTTGCATCCCTTTTGTGTGATTCTTTTTACAACAATAACAAATGCTGATATCGGTGAATTGGAGCACCCTCCGTTTTCCCTCCATTAACAAAATTGCCATTTCTTAAATTCAACAACTGCATATAATAAATGGGTAACTTGCAATTTTTTGCACTTCAAAATTCTTCTCTGGATTTTAGACTGAATATATATCCAGATGATGAAACGTATACGAAAATATATGTAGATCTTAGTGTCACAACAATGATTTTATGTTTTGCAATATCTATTAAAGATGAAGGAGGCGAATTTATTGCAAATAAAAGGTAACTTTAGAGTTAATTCTGTAAAAGTAATAATGTCTAATCAGTAGTATAATATTTTTAACAATAAACTTCGGATATTTATTATATATAATAATAATTAAGGTAAATTCTATATTAATAACTATAACATTTAAATGAAAAACGTATTTTAAGTAAGTGGATTACATAAAAATTAGGTGCAAATATGAGAAATTGTGGCATTATATCTTATGTTTAAGTATCGTATCAATATCATAAGACAATATGTACCTGCTTATTTTATACTTAACCACGTAATAATTCCCTTGGAATATATATATGTATGTGTGTATGTCGCTGAGTAATCCACATCTTAAATCTCCAGTTTCATTCAGTTTTCTGTTTTTCTGACGCCTTCATATCAAAGGGGAAACGGTATAAAAGCTGTATGACTTGGATTAATGGTTATATAATTCTTATCCCTCGATTTACCCCAAGCATCTCGGGAAGCCTTTCCAACGCCATTTCACGTTGTAAAATGCCGGGAAAAAAAGGTTATTCATAAGTTCTTCACCGGAAAATAAGGGATTTACCGAGAGCAACCAGTGATCATTAAAATTGGAAAGGGTTGGAAGGGTGAAGAGATGACCAAGGAGCAGGAGCCAGACCGTGACAATATTGAATATTCATACTAACATGCAAATTTCAACCCTGATTTTAAATGGTTTCCTCTACACCCACCGGCAATGCGACGGGACGCTTCTCACCCGGTTATTTCAATATGATATCTGTTAGTGACAAATCAGTAGTTAACGGTATCTGTTGAGTATTTAAAATGTAAATTCACCTCATAAAATGCTGCGTTTGATTTTTCGAAGTTTCGGGAGACTTCGCCTCCAATTACAAACCTCTAGAAACATTTTTTTTTATTTCCATAATTCAAATATTTTGATTAAAAGCACAAATCGTAGAATGTAATACGGTAAATTATTGTGAGATATTTTTTTTCCCGAATTTTCGCATTCTTCTGACGAGGTTTGTCGCTGAACAGCGAGGGTTTGAGAGGCAAACGGATTACGCGGACGGTGGAAATGATAAACACAATCACTGTTGCTGGAAGATGTAAAAGAGCTGGAAATCAAGTGACCCGCCCCTCCCCTTTCCCCAGGGGCGGATTAAAAGGGGTGCATCGGATTCCCCCGCCTGTCTTGTTACGATCTGCCCTTTGCCTGTTTAATTAGGCCACTTGCGTTGTGCTTTCGGGATTCATTTAAAACCGAGCTTAGTTCCTAGGACACGACACTTAACTAAATAATTTTGCATTAGCATTTTATCGTTTTGTTCTCGTGTTTTTTTCAATTTGACCAATTTCGTGGCGGGGTTTTTGGATCTTTTATGGTAAATTGCTGCAGGATTTTAGAACGTTATCACTGACGGAAAATATAAGGGTTAAAAATAAAAACCATAAACTTCGAGTCGTCATTTTTTAGTCTTTAACATTCTAAAAATGCAAGAATTGCATTTAGTGGAAACTAAACTCATGTGAAATAGTGTAGCTTGGAAAATAACATTATTTAATAAAACCGAAAATGAATTTAATCAAAATCAAAAAGATCTACTTCGATGTATAATAAATTCCAGAACGCATCGGATATGTACTATCATTAACTGAAGTGTTTTAATATTGCTGAATAGGTAAAAAAGCTTTCATGGAATGATTGAACAATAATTTATACAATTTCTTGGTTAATGAATATTTTGCTAAATTTAATCAAATACAGTTTCTTATAATATAACCTTGCATTCTAAATTCTGTTAAAATGAACGCTACTTTTCGTTATTTTTTTCTGCTTCACTACAGATTTTTCATTTTCCTTTAATGACGTTGAATTGTAAATTAAATGAAGATCAACGGTATTAAACGATAACATTATAATCTTATATAGTCGGTATGCAAGTAAATTGTCTGAAGAAAAACTTCATACGTTTTCAATCTAGTATGAAACGGTATTAAATGTACCTAAAGGTGATGTCAGTCGTATTTTTACTTAAAATAAAGAAGGGTGCCAAAATGAATTATCTTAAATTTGACTTAATATCGATGGATTCACATATTTCAATCGATGCATTTTTTAAGCATTATTAAGCTTTTAGACTTTTATAAAGCGATACATAAGTTAACCTGTGATATTGAATAAAACTGGGTTCCATTGGTTTTTTCCATTTTATGGTCAGTGAGTTTTCTGTCGCTAAATCAAATATCTATGGAAATAAAAGTCTTTTTAGACTGAACCACAATTCCTTACTCTTGAATTTGTTCTATCATATGCGAAAGTTTTAAAGATAATTAAATATTTCACGTGTTTCTTACTCCCAAATCTATCATTTGAAAGTAAGGCTGATTTTTTTTGGGTATGATTTTTATTTCTGAATTATAACAAATTATTGAGATGCTTTTAGACTGTAAAGCAAAAGGAAATCGTTGATTTAAATATTTTCAAACGCAGAATGTATTGCTGAATTTCTCCATGTAAATCAGGCAAGAGCTATCAAGATTTTATTCTTCACCCTCTTTCTCCATTACCATCAACGACAGCAATTCTAATAACGATTTCCTCGCTACTGATAGCGATTATGGAAAATTGATATCCGCTTTCCCATTAGCATTGTATTTTTTTCTTTTTTAAAATTTATTTTTTCGTTAATACTGCCTAGAGAGGCTTGTACATTGTTAATTTAATGTAACTTACTTAATGCATTGTATTTTTTTGAGTGAGAAATTTGAATCCCATTATAAAATAGGCTGAATTTTGAAAAATAAGGATAATTTTTACTTTTTTAATGATTCATTACCAATACCATCAAAAGGATAAAAAGAATGTTATTGAAATATAAAGAAGTGAGTTTAAGATTTAATTCGTCTGGATTTCCTTTCCTAAGCTGTAGGCATGATCGACGCTTGAATGAAATTCGCGGACATAACTTTCATAGCTAATTTTCTCTTGGCCTTTTTATTTCCGGCAATCTGAATTCATGAAATCATACAGGTTACGTAAATATCAAAATCTTTGCTATGCTATTGTTAATATTTCACCACACCCACTAAAAACTTCATGAAATTACAAATAATCATTAGTGATGAAGGAATGTTAACTTTCTTTGACTGAATGTATCACGATAGGTCCTCTAAAACAATGCATTTCCTTGAGAAATCACTTTAGATTTTCTTTAAAAATATTTTTATGAGCATTATCTGCAGTCATATAGAAAAAAGTTACTGTTAAATTCTAACTTAACTGGTGTTGATCTAAAACGAGACTATGAATGTTGTAATTAATATGCCGACCTTAGATAAAAGAAACACATAATAATTTTACTAACACATTGGTTTAAGAATGTTTACGGCGATTTCTTACTGCCAGTAGCTACGTAACTGTAAATACAAATAATTCTAATTCAAGTTAAATAAAGTTTGCTTGTAAAAAATATTCTTCTACCATCAACCTGTAAATTGTAATAAGTATGATCACATAAAGTATAATTAATATAATTATTAAATATATGTATTGTATATAAATATATTACGCGGCAATTAATTATAATAAATATGCTGTAATATTATTCTGTGTAATATAATATTATTCTAAATTAAAGTTGGGGCACTAATAAAATATTTTTAGAATAAATTCCATTATATTATTATTCACTTCGGTATATTTTCATTCGATCCAATACATGATCAAGAAAATGAATAACATACATTTCACTCGAAAATCTCAAATCATCATCCCATAAAAACAACTGATTTTTATTTTGAACACTAGCGTTCTTAAGTTTATATGAGGTAAAGAAAACTGTTTAACTGTTACAGCATACTGAATGCGCGTATTTTACATACTATAGAAATTAGGTGTACATCAAATGTGATCTGCGGGCTTCGATGAAGCTTTGGCAGGTTAGCGTATTACATCAAAATTTTCGAATAGTGCAGAATCAAATTTAAAAAATTATGATACAAGTGTTATGAATGTAGAAATCGATTAATTGTAAAATATTATTAACATAACGAAACAAAAAACTATAAGAGAAAAGGAACAGTGATTTCTTCCTTCCGGATACATAATTGTAAACATCCGTATAAAAATATGACGGCTCCTCGCTTCTAATACTGAAAAAAAAGAAGTTTTTCTTTCATCTTGAATCCAGAAGTTCCGAAACTTCTGACACGTTCAAAAACGTACAATAGGTTATAAGCGGTGTTGTTGAATTTCGAGTACAGTTTTTCTTTTTTGAGAAACTTGATTTTCAAACCCGATTAATTAAGTTTTTGCAATAGAATTTCATTAGTTAGATTTGTTTACTCAGACCTTCCTCCGCTAATTGAATGTATTTGCGGTTATGAATCAAATATATTTCATTAAGCAGTTAATGTGAAAATAACCAAGGAAAGACAATTTGAATTATTTTTCTTTTATTTATTGCCTGCCACACCTTCCGATATTTAATGTTATATTACTCCAAACCAAGGTCGATCGCAGTGCAGTACTGCCGTACCTGCGAAAACAGACAAGTGAAACGAATCCCGAATCATGTGCAACAAAATTTGGGAAGAAGGAAAAATATTTTTAAAACATTGTTAATGCATTGATAAGAACGAAAAAAAAAATATATATATATATATATTTATGTACTTATTTTTAAAAAAAAAAAAGGTAAAATCCATAGAATGGATGTCAAAAAGGGCAAAAGGCGAGGGAAACTTACTGCCGGACATCATACTCAAGGGTTAGATATGGAAATGCGCGGCCCTCACCCTCGACGAGCCCTATCAAATTTGCAAATTCTCGGAGCGTCCGAGGTTTTTAACACGGCCGCACATCTCCGGTAATAAAGATTCGGCTCAAATAGGTTTAACATGGGGAATTCGCTTTATCGGCCCGTTCTTTATTTATTATGGTTAATACATGCGACGAGCTCTTTCGGTCTGCCCACTTTTTACAGATTTATTTTAATCATCGAGTTCCCCGTTAAAAGAAATTTTTTTAAACGGCCTTTGTAAATCGTTGCGCGGAGAGCATTAAAAATTTCCAGCACGAACCGTAATGGATAATTTCAAAGCGAAACAGCTCTTTTTCGGGTACGAGTAGCAGAGACGAGGGTAGTGACCTTACCGGCCTGTGGTCATACCAAAAGTCATCTCCGCGCATGCTCGCCGGGCCACGAGCAAGTCATGCTCGGATGTACCTCCACTATTAAAGTCATTACAGCATTGTTAAACCTTGGATTGACTGCACCTACGCATCCGAATGAATTGCACGTGTTTTCGCGTTGACGGTTGGACCAATTAAAAAGCTCCTCTTCCTTGCCCGCAGATCCGCTTTCCTTCTTTCCAGCCTCCGTCGGTTCGCCTCCGGTTGCGCGGAAATGGGCGACTCCATGCCGGCCGAACAGCGGACTTTCAGCGTCCGGAGGAGTTGCGCCTCGCGCAGCGAAAGCCGTCCAAATCTCTGCTGCGGGCAAACTGCCTCTCCCCTGCCCTGCGCATCGCCATCCGTCAAAAGTTAGCGGAAATCCCTGCTAATTCTCAGCGTGGATGAGCCAGGCTCGAAAACCGTGGCTGGGCTGCAAACGAGGCTGAGCAAAGTTGAACTTCGCCAGTTGGCTTCGGTTTTCCTCCACTTTTTCGCGGGTTTTCTTTCTTTTATTTGCACTGGAATGCTCGGAGTATCAAAACCGCTGACTTTGCCGCAAACTTCTGGTATTTTACGGGTTAATAACCCTTCACACCCATCGCAGTCGACGCGGAATCCGGGACTGCCGCCGCCTCTCTAAATTGGATTGGTTTTCGGCTTAAGCTGCCCGAGTCGTTCGACCACGTATGCGGGATTTTGACGCCTTCCGAAAATCTCCGGAGGACGTTTGGCACTTTTTTGAAAAATCGAGAGGAATAGTACTTTTGAAAATGTGGTTGCGCGCCCCGGCGAGGACTTGGGCGCATAACGAAAAGTGAAAAGAATTTTGAGATTTGCAATGAAGTGCGAGGCAGAAATCCGTCGGAGATCGCCGGGGTCTGTTCCGGCAGCTTCTGCAAGCTCTGACGGCGCATGTGCCTTATCGACGGCGCTAAGCGCGGAAAGTTAAGAGTCAAAAACTTGTTGATTTCGCGGTGCTCGCAGCGGAATGCGACGAAGTCGTGCGCCTGAACGGCGTCAGATAAAGGTTAAATTCGGGGGAAAGCGTTGAACAATGGGAAAAGTTTGCCCGGTTATTGAAATTATCGCCCCATTTAATCATGCATATACGTGTAGCAAATATGCGAAGCCGGAATCTCCGGCCGTAAACGAAGTTTTGCAATTCTTGACTTGACTGAGCTATAAAAGGGTTACGTATCAATGCGGAAGCGAGGGTGTGAACCGCATCAACCCTCGCGGTTTCGTTATTTTTGTTCCGTTGGAATGCACAAAGGCGTCGGGGCGGTCTGATAACCGGATCGCTTCCCGTCCACTTCTCCCTTTCCGCCTGGTCCCTGCATCCCTCGGCGGTTCGTTTCGGGAGTTTTCCAGATAGCATTTTCCTTTTTTTTCCTCCTCGCCGCGATTTTCCGAAGATTTATGAAATTATGAGAGCCCCCGAAATGTCTTCGCTGACACTTGCTTTTGGGTCATCTCTTCTCGGCGATCGCATCGCGCTGCGCTGAAAATTGTCGCCCACGGATGATGGTAACATCGCTGAAGAAGAAAATTTACCCGTCACCGTGCGCCCGTGATTTTTCGACACAAATGCACGGGACGCCGCCTCTCAGACAGCCCATATTTGTTGATTTATATTAAGATAATAAAGTCTGGAAATGAAGTCGGAAACAACTTTGTTGCGGTCTGTGGTTGCGGTCGAATATCTCACCGTTCCACAATGATCTATTTATTAATTTTTTTGCCCTACATAATTCATATTTTAAATAAAAATAAAATTTTTTTTTCAAACAGCATGAATAAACGAGAATGATAATTATTACGATGTGAATTTTCATCTTTTTTAAATAGTCAATGTCACTTTGATTATGAGTTCAAGAGAAATTAATTTACCTTATAAAAACGTTCGAGGCGTCGTTAGTTATATCATTATAATTTTTTAAACAAATTTAAATGTAAAAAATCTGCGAGACGGAGCTATGTCTTTGATATTACTAACATTTCGTTGGCCACCAATCTTAGGGGAGAAAAATATTGTCAGATTGTAACATACGATAAAAAGTTGCCGCTTAATCCTTAATACTCTTACTGAGAGCTCGATCTGAAAAAAGTTAATGTACAACTTTCATAATTTAAAATATTTTTACACATATAAAATAAAGTTTCTCTCTAATAATTTGAAAAATCGAAAATTCTAAAATCAAGATGAAAATGTGAAAATTGTAGAGCTTAAAACATATGAATCATCTGAATTCGAAAAGTGTTAGGCTACATAAAAAAAATAACTTAAGCTTTACTTAATTTAGATACAAAACTGATATATTCGATGCCAGAAGCAAACTCTTGATGTTGCTGTTGTTCATAATATTGAATTTACACGTGAGAAAATTATTCTTTAACGTGCGAGAAATAACTTTTTTTAAATATAGAAACATTCCAGCATAGGAGCGTATTCGGATCAGTTGACTCGAGGGTGCAGCTGTGGAGGTACCCGCACAAACCTGAATTGTATACTGAAATGAATTTATCGTCGGAAAATAATTTGTTGGTTTTCTATTACCAGTAGCAGTAAAAGTCCAGTTCTTATTATGGACAACTGTAATAAATAACTCTTTTTTTTCTGTGCCGTAAAAGAAATTATTAATACAAGACCACATGGAAAATTATTGGTTATCTTAATTGCACTAATAAACGTTAGTTTTACGCCAACGGACCATATGACAGCAGCCCGTATATTCGGTCATAATGACTAACAGCCATCATCCAACCCTTTCGTTTAGTGTGATGTAAAGGTTTCCCCTAATTAATTAATTAGTAAACCCATCCATTATAATTTAAATAAACAAGCCTCAAAATGGTGATACAATTGCCTCTTTTCTCTTTTGGGGATAGCCAATCCCGTATTCCGCCTAAGATTTTTCTCTTCGAGATATCCAATACAAGTTTAAATTCGCAATTAATCATCTCCAGCCAGCATCATGTGAGGGTGTAGCACAACAGTGAGGTGGCGCAGCATAAACTGAAGCTTATTTTGCGAACAGCAATCTGACTTGGATTAAGCTATGGGATGTCACGCCGTTTATTACAGAAACACCTTAAGCGCTTCGAATAAATGTTAATGGTTCAGATAGGAGCGCAAAATTAGGTATATGCTTACAACATGAAAATATGTTCGAAAACATTTGCTGCCGGGCCGAGAGTACAACAGGAAAGCAGTCGAGCAGACATTTTTTTAACATTTATTGACGAACCCAGGCTTATCTAATCATGACTTCCATTTTAACAGCTTTTAACCCTTTGACACGATTACCAGCTTCTTATAAAAATAATTGAGCAAGTATAATGAGCAGATGGCAACATAAGTTAAACATCGATTAACAAGTAATTAAATTCATTCATCTTTGTTATTAGTGTTTTATCCTGTTAATTGGGCTTATTTTTGTTGTTTTCCACTCAAAAATATGCATTTTATCATGTTATTATCAATGAAATGTTTCTGCTACAGCTTTTTTATGTGCGGAGGAAAGCACGAAGCTTCTGTCCCATCTGCTTATTAGTGGAAGAGCAAATCTTTTTTGATCCGTTGTCAATTTGTCTCATTTTACTTAAGAGCCATTTAAAAGTGTTTATAAAGTATGGATATGAATGTCATTCGGTTAATACGTATCATGTGTTTTGAATGTTTACTTTTTTTACGTATTTGTTTAAACTTTTTTTTAAACGGTTCATTGATTGCTAGTGTTTGAGATTTCATTCACATAAAATATTTCTTTGCTTTATGAATATTGCATGAATTTAAAAATAATAAGGTTGAATACGAGATATAATTCGGGAAGGAACAATTCAAGGCAATCACACTTTAAGTGTCCAAGACGGATTAAAAATGGGTTTTATTCTGTTTATTCTATCAGAAATTTTTTTCTGTTTTTCTTTTTCTGAAGTTTATTCAAGTCTAAACCCTAAGCAACGGTAAAAAATTTGCTTTTTAGGTATCTTTCTTGCAACTTACCATCGCTTAAAAGTCAGTCCCATATCAGGTTAGTCTAATTTCGGTTACGGGTGGATATCGGACACGTGTAACTTTTCGTATATTTTTAAAGTGGTTTTCGCTCGGTTTAACAACAGTATTCATTCAATAATTTACTATTTTCCTCTAAATTTAATAATTATGCACTTGCTTCATAATATAAATTGTCCTATCATGAGATAAAATACCGTTTTTTCTTCAATAAAATTTCTAATATTCCTCTTGTTTCATGCCCAACTGTAATATTTCATAGATTTATAATAAATCTTTGTTTTTTTTGAAAATTATTTTTTACACAGCTTCCTACATATTAATAAATATGTAATATTTATTAATATAAAAATATTAAGAAAATGCACTTTTTCCTAACATTCACAGTTTAAAGTGTTCGGACGTAAAAGATAGATGAAAATATTATTAAACATACTGATTTTTTTAGTTTAAAAACAGCTTAAAACTTGATTTTAAAGTAAAACTGAAATCGATCTAATAGATAATCATTTCAGTTTAATTTCCGTACAAAATGAATAAATTATATCTTTCAGAAAACTATAAATTGGCATCTACGATTTTCGAAACGCCGTTTTTAATTGATATTTTAGACGGCTAACAACGGACTTTTATTATAAGTTACATAAAAATTGATTTGACCGGTACAATTGTGACAAATATATGACATAAAATTTATTTAATAATTAATCCTCCCAAATATGGATTAAGGTAACAGACGAAACCGACGTTAAGATCCATAAAATAGTTACGGGCGTGGTATAGCTGAAGCAATTCCCGATCTGATTCTTGACATATCGCGTGTACACTTTCGAATTACTATTGTTCCATCTGTATGTTAAAAAACAATTTTTTCGCTTTTTCCAGATGCTTGTGGTTTATCAGACGTCGCTCACATTGAATCTCTACAAGAAAAGTCCCAGTGCGCATTAGAAGAATATTGCAGGACTCAGTACCCGAACCAGCCAACCAGATTCGGGAAACTCCTTTTACGTCTTCCATCACTTCGTACTGTCAGTTCCCAAGTGATCGAACAACTTTTCTTCGTTCGACTAGTCGGCAAGACTCCCATCGAAACGCTCATAAGAGACATGCTACTCAGCGGTAGCAGCTTCAGTTGGCCTTACATGAGTAGCATGTGACACTCCGTTTGGCGGCAGTTGGCTTCCGCGTAGTCTTCTACTGTTCCATGGTACTGAACCATTGCATGGCGGACGTTCTAAAATGCATTTGTTGAAAAATCTTTTTCTGCTTCTAACCCCCTCAAAAACTGTTTTCTACTCTCAAGATCGAAACCGGTGAAAATCGTAATTCAAATTATATCAAGAATATAATGTTTGCAACCAAAAATAATCATATCATATTTGTTATTTCTCGCATAATAATCTCTGTGTGTTATTATTAACAAAACTCATTATTTCTTGGGTTTTTTTTTTTTTTTTTTTTTTTTATTGCATTCATCTTAAAAATTCCGAAAAATTTGCTCCTTTGATATTTAGGAAGGTGAATCAGGGGTAAAAACCAAGCCAAAAATTTTGTTGATGTGTTAGCTATAATTTATTATTATTATTGCATTTTTATTTTGTTATGGTTTCTTTATTCGAATACCAAATACCTAAAAAAATTAATATATTATAAACGAGAACAAAAAATACTTCGCATTTAAATTAATGTTTATTATGTGAATTTTTCCTCAAATGGGAAACCCCTGGAAAGGTTTTTTACATCCAGGAAATTTATTAACAACGTATTCGATTCAGAAGAATCTAATACGAGATGAATAAACATTTTAATTACAATCTTAATCTTTAAAATACGAATAGCACTGTATATATGATTATAACATTTGAAAAAAAAAACGAGTGTATAGAATTTGTATATAATTAAAAGAAATTGTAATTTGTTTATAAAAGCAGTGATATTGACTAAGTGTATAAATATATTAAGGGAGGCATAATAAGGTACTTGTAAACGTGCAAAAATAATATTTTTTTTACCGGTGGATATGTTTTATTATCTGTTCAAATTTATTGATTTTCATCCGCTCTGTTTATTTGCATGACAATTATATTTAAGATTTATAAAGTCTGGATTTTGTTAGGGTTGAACGTGCCATTTTGAAAGCGGAAAGCGAACTTTAAGTCTTTTCTCTTTCCGACGGATTTGAGGGTCGTGTTATAGATAAAAACAATATATGTATGCAGTACGGATTGATAATAAAAAATATGTATCTTATATGTAACTTAACAGCTCTGCAGGATTCTTAAAGCATCAGACACGTTAATTCATCGTATCAACTCCCACTTTTGACATCTATCAATAAACATTTTTGATTTTATCACTTAACAAAATATCTAGATGAGCAGATTACACGAAAATATTATGTGCTCCATATACTTTGAATTATTTGAAAAGAGCAATTGGGTTCCAATATATTTTTTACATTGCTTATTTTTAAAAAATTAAAACTAAATGAACACAATTTAAGTGCTGCCATTAAATATTTTTTTTCTGAAGTTGCCTTCCTTAAAAGCCTGAAAATTAAGGAAGTGAATAAGTATAATGTACAAAAAAAGAAGCTAATTATCTTCACAAAAAAAAAGATATCTAAGGTTTTTACTTGAGTGAGATATGAAGAGGGCACATATGCAAAAAAAATAGTTTGTGTTTTTTTAAATTTATTTTTTGAAAGCAAAAGTGGAGGCAAAGTACATTTTTTTTTAATATCATGAAAAAGAATCACTTCAATACTTAATAAGTTATTCATCATTAATCTATCCGAGTGACTGCAAATCTTGATTAGAGTGTTAGGTAAACTTTTAAAAAGAAAAATAAATAAATATTTAATAGGTTTTTGTGTAAATTGTGAAAAAAATGAAAAACGATAAGATAAAAATAAGAAATGCAAAAAAATTGTTAGATTTTGAAAATATAAATACAAATGAGAAAATTGAAAATATTTATTTTTATTTTTTGTTTTTCCTTAAACCAATAAACTTCCATCTGATTCATCAGGCAGGAGAAAAGTCAGAACTTCTTAAAAAAAAATGCAAAAATTTTCATTACAAACCTTTTTTCTATCCAAAAAGTATCGCTAATAATTCGGGATTAGACGGGATTTCAACTATCCTGGATTAGACGGAAATGTTCACTCCTGACAAAGAACGAAAAGTATAAAATCAGTAAAATAAAATAATTAATTATATTCTTCTTAATTTTTATGGCTACACACTAATTAAATAAAAACATATTATTTTATGTACAGCAAGAAATATAAATTTCTTCCTAAATTATAAATAATCTCCTTGAAAGAGATCACATCTCGAAGATTCTAATAAGGATAAAATTTTTCTTACTGTTCATGGTACTTTAATAAGTTATATAAAGCAAAAAATCATTAAACTTTCGTTGTAAGCATTCTTTTGAGATTTACAGACCCCCTAACTTTATGGTGAATAAATATAGATGAATAAACATAAAACTCACTGAAGACATAATTCAAAGAAGCAACACTATATTTTATTTTCATATAGATATTAATGCATCCAAAGACGTATTGCCAAAAAATATGTATTTGCTTTGAAGAATTTCATATGAAAAAAAGGTATAATAATAAATGATTTAACCCCGCTTGTGTTATAGTTTTCTGTCAGGAGATAATTTTAATTTTCTGAGATAAAACCAAGAATAATGTACCAAGGAAAATTATTTTACTGAAACTTCATAATTTTCTCTTGAAATCCATATATGATCATAAAAGAGAAAGAAATTTTAAATTTCGAGATTAAGAATAGATTCTTTTCTTATATTAATTGTTAAAATGATTTAAACGAAAAAGTTTTTTGTGTGTCCTTAGTTAATGTTTGTTCATTAATAAATATTGATGTGCAACAAACCTAAATGTTTTCGGTACGGCATATAAATAATCAAAGATCATATATTTTCCGACATTCATCAATATTTTGTAATTAATTTTTTTAAGAAAATATTTTTTACTTGCCAAATAACATTTAACATCAATATATTTATTATGTATAATTAGACACAATAATTATAATAGACACAATAGACACAATAATTAGTTTGCTTAATTAATAACTACGTATTTGATAACATCTGAAAACAAGAAGACAAGAAGACCTAAGAAGTCTAAAGTGTAATTTATACTCCTTTTTGGGATTGAGTAAAAAAATAACTTTTATAGAGTGGTTTGCGGCATTTTATTCGACTACTTTCATGTATAAAGTGCAATTTTTTTTGCTTTTGTTGGAATTTTTGAAATGATTGAGATTTCAAAATAATGGTTTGTTGCACATTAAAAACTCCTAAGCTTAAAGTCCTTTTACATCCTACAGAACGGTAAATAATTTCAAATTTTAAAATTAAATTTTGAATGAATAATCTTATGCGTTCTTGATTTATTAACGGAAAATAACGTGAATTGTAGAGTTCCTGTTAAACAAAGCATTCCATAAGCTGTTAATATATAAAAAAACTAAGTTCTTTTATTCACAAATAGTAAGAATTTTTTTGTACAATCGTGAATGCAAAACAAAAAAACAAAAAATAAAATAAATCTTTTAAAATCTTTTATGTTATAGCACATAGCATTTCTTTTCATTAATAATTAAAAATACCAAAAAAATAAATTTTTTTATTATTCTTTTACTTTTCTTCAATATCATTTTAAAAATATCATTGAAAGAGTTTTATTTTTTATTGGAACCAATTTACAAGTGCAAGAATTCAGTTTAGGTGTCAAAAAAATTATAATAAATACGATATTGCAAGTTTATATTCGTCCAAAGTGATCTCATAGATAGTAAATATAAAAAAATTAAATATAAATAAATTGATACATTTAAAAAATGATGAAATTGAGAAAAAACATATGAAAAATGGTTGTTTTATTTAATTTTTTCAGTATTAACAGCAGAATGCGTTCATGAGAAAGACCAAAATGTAAATAATGAAAACGTGGCTCTTCGCCTCAGCTAGCTGATAAATTTAGCATTTGTTGGACGCCAAAAATTCATTGATCTCTTTAAGCCTTCCATCAGCCCTCCACGCATCATTTAGGTTAATATATAACTTCTTCTTTGTATTCATTCGCGGTGTTTTCCATTTTATTTCTGAACTCAACTTAGAAAATATCTCAATTTCCTGATAGTGGACACATTCAATCAGATCATGGTTTCATTGCTATAGATTCAAGTCGAAATCACAAACGAAAAAAAAATGAAACTTTTGAGATAAAATGGCTAAAACTTTTTTGCGGCGAAGTGCTGGGAAATTTTAGAAAAATACCAGAGGAGCTTTGAATGTAGTAAGTCAAGGAATGTTAGTAATAAAATCGTCCTTTATACTTTTCCGCTCTTAAATATTAAACCTTCATTCAGCACTGAGAAAGTAATATTGAAAATAGTGGAAATTTTCAGATACTTAAATCTTAAAATTTTTTTAGTTGTAAAATACCGCAATTTAAATCTTGATAAGGACAAATAATGTAAATATGAAAGCCTTTGAGTTTAGGGATTATTGGTTTAGAGCCCTATATCTTATACTATATTATAAAACTTTTATTTTGCCGATGAAGAAAAAATTAAAATCTTGATATGGAATCACCCTGAAGGATGAGAAAGGAGAAGCCAAAGCGAAACTTATATGGAAAGAGAAATGCAGATAACTGAGCACGAAATTTTAAATTATCTGAAGTGAAGGATACTGAAATTATAGAAAGAGCGAAGTTTGAACGATTAAGAACTTGAATTTTTTTATAAAAATATTCACAGAGCCAAAGCAGTGCTGCTGTCTACGTGGTGAAATAATTTTTTTCTCCTTGAATACTTTATGAAGTACCATTATGATTTTACAGTATTTTAATTACTGTCCCAACTCTGTTTCTAATCTTTTTGACTTTTTAAAGAAATTAAATGCAACTTCATTTTCATGCTAAACTTACCAAAATAAATTATCGAAGCTGATTTCCTACTATACTCGTGACGGTGGCTGCAGTTTATTACTAAATCATTATCATTTGATGTAATAAAAACTGCAGAAAATTCTTTAAGTTATGGCACCCGCTGTTCCAATTATTGCCCAAGAAAAAGAATTGCATTTGATCATTTGTATAAAATTTTAAGAGAGAAATAGGCTATATCATAATATAAAATTTTAGATATTTCCTTAACGACGTTATCAATTAATGTGGAAGGAAAATGTGCAGGCAAAACAATATGAGCAAAAAATTTGTAATTTTAAAGAAGTTTAATTTATGCTGATAGATATTCGTAATTGTAATCCGCAGATTATTAATAAAAACAGAAGAATAATTTTACGTTTCTCCTAAATTAAAATTATATTCATTTATTCTTTAGATAGAAATATTTGCCAGTGACCGGTAAGATTAGACCTTAAAACCGCTCTTTGGATTATAATTTAGATCCTTTAGAACTTGAATGAAACTTCTTTCCAGTTTAAAAATTAGTTACTAAAACAACAATAAATCTTTAAGGAATGAAATTTAATAGTGGTTTAAGCATCTAGTATAATCTTCTAATCTCGATGTACTGAGTATATCAATGAAGCAAAACGTTTCATTTATGGCTCTTTGAAGCGAATAAGAAGCTTTATTAAAGCTTTCTTCCTATTTTTAAAAAATAAAAAAGTTAACTATTTCATGGTGTACTTCCCGGCGAATTATTAAGATATCACACTATCTGAAATATTTTAATAATTCGAAAAGGAAATTAAGGAAATTAAATGAGATGGAGAAGAAGAAAAATGTTTAATATAAGCTACATTCTCGCTTTCATAATGTTGAATTCGATTGAAAATTATACTCTGTAGATGATGACAGCATTACATGAAGCCAAGAGACGAATTTACAAAATATTGTACACTATTTTGGTTATAGCAATCAATCAAAAATTTTTGTAACATGGAATTAATATACGGAAATCGATTTCAGCCC
The DNA here is from genome assembly GCA_028565995.1 of Ricinus marginatus. Taxonomy (NCBI): domain Eukaryota; kingdom Metazoa; phylum Arthropoda; class Insecta; order Psocodea; family Ricinidae; genus Ricinus; species Ricinus marginatus. The sequence goes on from JAOWBB010000005.1 coordinate 4,296,329, forward strand.
GCGAGCTACAATATATATTTCTTACAATCCTACGATCCTTATATTTTCCGTATTTTAAATTAGTTTAGAATGAAAATTTGAAGTAAAGGAATTTGTGAAGAAAATTTTAAATTTTGGAGCAAACCCATTTTTTTAGGTTAACAGTTTTGCTTACATTCATGTAATTTATAATAATTTTAATAAAGTAAAATATATAAAATTTTAAAAATTGACACGTTTTTTATAGAGAATTTTTAATAAACGTTTTAAAATTGGACATTGTTTTATAGATTAAAAATTCTAAAAATATTGTGATTTTAAATATTATTCTTGATCGGACTTTATAATTTTCCTGTACTATTTCTTTTCGACAGTAGTTATTTTGTTAAACATATCATTTTAAACTTCTGTTAAATGTTAATATTTGTAAAAAAAAGAAGTCTAGGATTACTTTGTAAGTGGTGTTCAACTTGATCTTAAACAAAATAAAGTTAGCGGCATAATGATATTAGAATGTAAGATTTTACTTAAATGTAATTGACAAATACATTTAATATTATCATCAAATCAATATATAGAATGATGAAAATGCAGACTTCAATAAAAAATTATGCGTTTTTTTAAGCTTGCTTACCATACAATGTTTTTATTTTATTTTTAAACTAATTGGAATAAATTGAAATCAACTAAAATTAATTAAATTTTTGAGAAAAAATATCATTCTTTTATGTTATTCGTATACTTTTTTCCAGCCTTCTTATAGTTTAATTTTATCTAGAATATAAATTTATGATAAGGCTAATTCGCGTTTATGAAACGTATGTCTCTATGCCCTGATATGTAGAGAGTTACTTAAAATTTTATACTTTTTTCTGTAAGTTATCAATATCGAGACCAAATATAATAGACTATGTACATGTAAATGCGAAACAATATTTTGTTTGTATCGAATGAGGTTAATCATGCCGCAGATACCTGTTCTTAAAACTGGTATTTTTAAAAAGAAATTATAATCATTAAATTCATGATATATTCAAAAATATACACGGCAGAAAATAATGATTCATTATACTTCGTTATAATAAAAAGTAAAAATATGACGAGTAAGCAATAAACTTAAGATAGTAAATCCTTATGCATTCAGCATTATAATATAATATAGGTTTGAAAATTCAGAATTATTTAACTTTAAAAATATTTTTATCTGTGTAAATTTACACTAAGAGAAGAAAATACGTTTTAAATAATGTAAGGGAATGAAATGTTTAAAATTTTTTTCTAATAATATTAAATAGAATAGATTAGAATAATCTAAATAATATTAAAAAGTGTACTGCATCAACCATTTCATTTTGATTCTTGATCTCAATTCTTAATTTCATTTGATTGCATTCTTATCATTGATGATCCACAAAAATATGGCATTAATAAAAAATTAGCAGAAAATATTTTCTAAATGCAGAAGAAATAAATTTATAAATTTTACTTTTAATCTCCTATCTTAAGATGCTGGTTGTATCGATTTCATGGAAACCCGAATAATCTTTTAGTATTCACACCTTGTATGTATTTGAATATTTAACTAATAACAATGCCACAAATCATTCACTATGCCTCGTTTTTGCAATTTAACTTTGAATCCTTTTTGTGAGGCTCAGTGCTTCGGAGCCTATTTACAGAAAAAGTGTTAAATTGATTTTATATATATAGAAAATTACACATTACTAATTTTATTAATATAATTAACTTTATTTGTCTAAAGATTTTTATCTTATCTCTTATAATTCAAATTATTATATGATAAAAGGATGGGAAGGGAACCAGTTATGTTAATGCGGGGTCTCTTTTATTTTGCCTTCTCTCAACAGATTTTGCACTTTCAGAGGTCATTTTATTAATATTTAACATATGTAATGGAAATATTATTCAACCGATTTTTCATTATTACACGATTCAGCCTTAAAATATTTAGCCTTAAATTTTTCTTAATGGTGTAAAATAAATCATAATTATTTTATGATGTATTGGCTTTTTAGCATAAATGTACGAAGAACAATAAGCTGTGGAAGAAGTTAAAATTGACCAGCGATAATCGCGAGGAGCAAAAGCGCGTTTTCACAGTAAAGATTATACATCTAAAAAATGTGTAATCGCAACGTATGTTATCAAGAATCAGCCATTTCCGAAATCGATCTTGTACACAAAAAATTTTTGTCCCTACATTTTACAATTTGTATTCCACATCATATTTGAATGAATTAACAGATTTGAAGTAAATCTGTGAATCTCTATGTGTAATTAATAATCTATAAAACTAAATGTCACGTGAACAGCAAGCATAATTTTTATATTTAATGTGACGATAAAAGTTAAATTAAGCTTTATGGATGAAAAAGACTTTCTAAGCGGCCGGTGAAGGTTACAAAGAAATTATATAATATCAGCTGAATATAGCTAAAAAAATATAGACAAAATTTTTACCTAAGTGAAAATTTTTTACTACATTTTTATCACTTCGTAAAAATAGACTTCGGAGAGCTTCTGAGATAGGGCTATAAATCAGTGGACACTACTGAATTTAAAAAAATATTATTCTTGAACTACAAATATAAAACTAATCAATATTTATCAGAGAGAATAAACTTGCACTGCATCTATCGCAAAGCAAAATGCTAGCATAAAATTTCCCATTTTATGAGCATTTCAATGAATATTTTTATAATTTAAATATTTAAGTTACTATAAATTCTGATATTTGAGTTCTAACTTTCAATAAAAGCATGAATTTTTCTATCTGTGTTCCACAGCAAATTTATTTTTTTTATATTTGTTTACTAGTATTATTAATATCACTAATAGTACCACACAGACAGAAACACCAGAGTTTTTGTAGCAAATCCAAAATAGTAATCTTCCAAGTGCAAAAGAATTTTACTAAACCATCATAACAAGGTTTTTCATTTGCTGTATGACAACCCACGTATAAGTGGTATCTGAAAACACAAAACATTTATTTTGCATTATACATGCACAGGTAAGCATCATTCATCAGTAATAATATTCAGTTATGAAAGTTTTTTAATATAATAAATTTTTTCTAACTGCACAACAAATGACATATATTTTCGAGTTATGTGCAGAACAAAAAGAAAAAATTAATAAATTTAATTTCAGAAAAGTTTCTCACTTTTGAATCGATCAGTATCAGATCGCACCACAAGAGATCACAGAATTTCAAAAAAAAAAAAAATATCTGCCGTGGATGACAAATGTGAAATATTTTGTTATATTTCAGGAATTGAAAAATACGAATTCTGATAATTTTCAGCAAAGAAAATGAACATAATTATGTGAAATAAATTCAAAATTCGACAATATCAAGTAATCCAAAGAACTCCATCAAACAAGTCCTCGCAATGATGATTTAAACCGGCAACTCAGCGGTTAGCAACCCATTATAAATTCGTCAAAGTGCCAACGTCTTGCGGGAATTAATTATTTAGTTGCATCTCACCACTGTTGGGGGTAGGCCAAACATATATCATTATTGAAAAATATTTTTTACTCGAAAGAAAAACCAGTTTCTTAAATTATTTACATAAACAAAAATTATTTTCACTGCATTTTTCAAGTTAACTATAAAATTAATAGTGGAGAGTACCGGAAACATTCTCATTCAGAGGTTAACAATTGCTCAAAGTTTCTCCTTTTTCTCCTTTGGAGTGCTTTAAATGTGGAAAATAAAATGGAAAAATAGTAATTTACGATTTACGTGATTTTACTTATCATTAAGTTCGGAGTCAGATAATTGTGAATCGTTCAAAACAGAATCTACGCCCATTGATTTGGTGCAAGTTAAAAATTTTAATATAGATGCGTTTAAAAGATGTTTCTATACATTGTAAATAGAAAACTAGACATGAGCCTTATGCGCAGATGCAAAAGACTAATTATTGATATTGTTCCCTCGTTTGATTTCGATTTTTAAGAGACAGAGATTGTGCACTTGTAGTGAGTTTAACTCGATTTGGAATTGTTACAATAGTAGTAAATTAATAAATTTAAAGCATCCGTGTAAATTTGTTATCTAAATAATATTGCGATTTGTAAAATACGCTTTAACCGAGTGATCAGCTATTCCCTAACCCATTGATTAGATAAAATAACTTATATGTAAGAATGAATTAAGGATCGAGCGAAAGCTTTTCATCACTTTTTGTCCCTTAAGTCTCATCCGGAGCTCTTACACTTACATTAAACAAAAAAATAGTCAACTTAAATCAGTTAGAATTTATTTTATTTGAATGGTGAAGCATAAGAATAAAGTCGAATGGTACTATCAGAGCGTAAAAAAAAATTCAACTACCGCCCATCAGGTGGAATCGAACCACTCCGTCTCTTGACGGCTACAGGTTTGAAGCCTGCACCCCGGACCACCGAAGATCAAATGGGCAGCGGTCGATCGTCAGACGCGTTATACATACGTACAACTGCATCACTAAAGTGCCGCGAAACCAACGACGCCAACGATTTTTCAAAACCAATAAAAAAGAGTTGAGTTTCTGTAGGTCTTTATATGTAAATTAGATGAAGAATTACATTAGAATAAAATTAAAGGTGAAAAATTTAGTCAAATTTGATTTTTGCGTCTGACAAAAACTTTTTTTATATTTTTTAGCGAAGATGACGCAGCTTCCCATAAGCAATTCATAGGGAAACAATTTCTTTGGTTTATTGGCAATGAATGCAGAATGATCACAGCGGCGGCGATGCGTACGCCGTTAACTCTTACAGAGAAACGCATCCCGTCATTGAGAAAAGAACTGATTATTCTAAAGGACATTGTATATTTTTATCAAAATTTAGGAAATTTTCCGTTTTCATATACAAACGCACACGAGTTTGTCAAAGGAGAAGCCTTAATCAATAATTTACTAAATTGCTTTATGGTGGCGAAGGCACAAAAACGGAGGCAAACAATACCATTTTATTAATAAATTGTGTTTCCGATAATTTTTAGCAAAAACTTATAGATTACTTTTAACTTTTGCCCCTGTTTACTTTATAAAAGTTCAATCAGTCATTCTTAATGCTCCGCAAAGGGACCATTTTAATTGCCTGAAAGAACGGAGAAGGAATTATGGAATTTATCGGACTACGGCTAAAAGAAAAATAATAGGGGCATACAGTAAGAAAATATTCCAATATTTCGAAATCTCTGAAGAAAGCCATAAAACGTTGATGCAGCCATTATTATTGAGAATGTACCGAAGAACAAACAACGCGTAAAAATAAGAAAACAATACAAAGAATAAACTTCCCAACGAAGAATAAAAACGACTTAAAAATGTGAGATTTTTATTGATACGCCGAAGGTATTATGATTTATTAAGACAGTTAATGATAAGGGGATTATTGACTTAATATCGATTTAGCAACGTTAGCTTTTCCATTTTAAATTTAAAAATTATAAAACAGACATTGAGCCACTTATTTTTTAGATTTATTGTAATATTTAATTATTAAGTTAGAGAGTTATGGTTTAAGTTTATAACCGCAGTTAAAGCTTTAATAAACAGAATTACCTAGAAAAAAAATTACAATGATATACTTCAGCAACATAAATATCTGACATGGCTATTAATAATAACGTTTATCTATTTTCAGATTTAAGCTCTGAAAATAGAGAAAGAAATCGGTGAAATATATTACTATATACATAAATATATATTATATAGTGAATATATTATATTAGCGATTTATCGACAAAATCAACATTATTAAAGGTACAAAATCATAAAAGCCAATTATCTGCAAATGTGACGAAAAATTAGAGTTATCAACATTTAAAAGAAATTTAAATTGACAAAAAAAAAAATTTACCGTTTCAGCATTTGTGATCTAAACCCAAATCTGTTTTCACAATCTGCGGGGTCAAGCACGGGTCCATAACCTATTGAACCTGCTCCTGTGGGTTCTATCTTATCTCGAAAGCTAATGTTTCCTGAACTCTACGAAAACATCTAAGACGTAGGGATGGCAATTAACTTTCCTATGCAATAAAATCTCCTCATATATTAATGACCAAAGTCCGAAATTCTGCCCGTGACAGTGCAGCAGATAGTTGGCTTTCAACCAGATCGCTTCTTATTATTCCTTCACAAAATCCCTTTCGCAGTTCATATTCGCCAAAAGGCTTTTCATTTGCTTCATTTGAGAAATAACATGGAAGGGGCTCACTCCGACCACTACTCCAGTCATTAAACTAAATCCCCAGTAACAATACGATCCTATTCACTTTGACCCAAAAACTGGCTTTGACTTAGATCGTTACCTGCTTTTTCATTTTAAGCAACTCCGAAAGTTTGCAAAAATTATATTTTTAATTTTGTAGGGGCCGCCGATGGCGACTGTAATCGAGTTTTGACTTTCCTTACTGAATGTTATCCAGTCATTTCTTTTCTATAGTCTGGACAGTGTTTGGACAGATTTTCTCCAATAATTATTTGAAAATCATTCTCCTCATCAGTCTTTAAAAAAAATAACCTGTTTATTCCAACTCTGTTCTAGCTCGAGATTATTCTCTTGCGTTTATAGGAAGTGTTACGGGTATTATTTAGTACTTTCATAAAGGAAAAGCATTAGCTTATTCAGAATTATGATAAAAAAAATGTTGTCAAATATGCAAAAGAATAGATGTCAATGAATGAAAATAATTTATACAATACGTTTCATTATACATAAAATAATTTAATGAATATTAACTTCCTTATTATAACCTTTAGGTTCAAGCCGAAGCTTTAATGCTTCATTTGGTAATGAATGTTTCCAATCATAAAGGTTTTACGTAATAATATGAATAAGACCTTTTAAGAAACTTTTGAATAATAGAAATTCACGAGTTTAGACCAATAATTAGAAATCCAATATGACAATGAGAATTTAACCTTCCAAACGGAATCTAAATTGCAAATAACTTCTCGTGGATAAATAGCAAAGAATATTCTCCAAAATGATGAATATAATTTTCTGTCGTGCTGGTCAATGAGAACAATTAATCTACCTCCAAAACATGTAGTCACCACCATGAATTTTCAATTGGTTATAACTTAGAGCTATAGACATGTAAATTTACATATCATCGAAAAATGAGAATGGAAATGCAACTTCAATTAATTAATACTCATCATTTCCTATTGTAGTGGTTCAGTTTGAATAATATTTTCATCTCCTTTCTTCGAGAGCTTCATTAATCACTTTACTCTCTTGAAATCATTTTAAAATCCGAATTTGTATAATAATACGTGACACATACTCCTAAAAATATTATAAAAAAAATATATTATAATTTTATTTGATATCAAAGAAAAGGAGATCCGCCAAAGAAAAATTCATTTTGCTCTTGGGTATGCCATGAACTCATGTCTCTTATCTGTTTGAATTTGAATTACGCATCATCTTAACTATTTTAAGTACGTTAAAGTTGCTGGAATATTTCGCATTTCCATCTGCACGTTTTACGATCACCTTATATATACAATAGTTGCATGAAATCTACTACTGTGTAAGAAAAATGGTAAATGCACTTGTGCAGAAGAAAAAAAAGCAGTCATAGAGCAAGTTCTTTAGTATTCATCCATCCAGGAACCCCTCACGGCATTAGATCAGCTACTAATTAAAAAGAAATCGTAATCATTGTCATTAATTAATGGCTGATTACTCTTTCAGTTTGGTCAGCGTATTTTTTCCATTAGAAATTTCATTAGCTTCAGGGCTTGTTTTAAACCAGCTTATTTATTTTCTTGCTCGTATTGCATTTTGCATCCGTATTTTTGTATTTCATTATACGATGAAATCCCTTATTATTAAACAATTACTACTAGGACGTTTTCTACAAAACATTTTCTGATACAATCTCTCTTATTTTTTATATTTTATATCCTAATACATTTTTAAACGAAATTTGAAACTCATGATCTGATAAAAATTAAATAAATACAACGATATGTATTTATATCATATAAATTTACAAAACTCTTTTTTGGATTGGATTTATATATATGTAAACACATTGCTAACAAAAATCTTTTATCTTGATACAATTAGTAACATCTGTTCGTTTCAAATAAGACTAAAAATTAAGATGCACTTTTGATTTCTTTATACACATGTGTATCTACATAGATATATATGTATATAGATATAAATATGATACGTACATATGTACATTACACACATCATTTAGTAAGTGTATATTATACTTATTAATTTTCCTTAAAATTTTTTCTATTTCACTATTTGAACAAAAGGGGTAATTTAATAAATTTTTAGCAAATTGCATTTTTCAAGACTTTACAGAAAATTCATAAAATTTTTATTTTCCTCAGAAAATATTTCATTGAAAATATCACAAATAATAATCATAATTGTTTGGTTTAAATTCATTTTTATGTTCATTTATCTGTGTGTATATTAACTTTCACACTGTGGAATACAAGTACAGAAGAATAAAAAAGATCTAATTGACTTAATAAAATATCTTCATATGCATATAAACTATGTAAGTTTTATATTATTAATTAATTAAATACATACTTATTTCTCATAGCATATAAAATTTAAATGGCAAAAACAACATTTTCTTAAATTGTATGAAGTCTTCTTTTTATATTTGTACTCATTGTAAGGAAATACATCCAAAACTGTAAGTGTTTAAAATAATTATGTGAAATCATTATTAAAAAATATGTTGCAAATAAAAAAAATAAATTCCAAAATCACAGGTAAAAAATGTTAAAAATATGTTTTAATACATTTCCAGTTTAATATTTTTGTCTTCCACATGTTGAATTTTTCATTTAAATGTAAAATAATTCTAAATTATATAAATAAAAAAAAAATTTCATCATATTTCTGACTTTATACAAATCCTTTTTAAGATTATGAGGAAAGACTGGTAAAGATACGTTAATAATTGAAAATTTTTAATAACAGAATATGGCGAACTTTGAAATTTTTTATTAGTCTCATTACATAACACATGGTTAAAAACTATGTTAATTTTCTTACTGAGAAAGCACAATAACTAACATGAGAATAAAATATTTGCAATTCATTAAGTTCAGAAAGTTTTTCTGAAAAAAAATAAACTTTTAAGTACTGTAATTTTCATTTATTGACGAGTTTAACTTAATCTGAAAATTTTTAATAATCCAAAACAATCAGAACCATGAAAACCGCCTTAAAACTTATCTGAATAAGAATTTTTTTTAAAGATTTTGCAAAATCTTCACATTAAACTTCGTACAGAAAGCACTCTAGATTAAAATATCAAACAAGCTTCATCGAAACAGATTTTCAGAATGTTAAACAATTTAAAACAAAACATGTTTAGTGTTATCTAAAAATAAATTTTTTCCATATTTTTTAATACCCAGTGACAAATTTTTCTTTTGCAGTTGCACGAACTTAATTTTCCAGTGTACTGCTCTTTTTAATAAAAAAAAACCATTTTGTATACACTCAAATTTAACAAATTTCGCAAGTTTTCCTTTTTCCAATTCGGGTATTAAAGTATAGAAATGAAAATTCAATTTAGCATCCAGTTCATTAAGTCTTGTTTAACTCGTTCGTTTTTGACAAATGCAATTTTTTGTTTCAAAATATTTTTAAATTTTGTATCGGCAACTTCTGAATTTAAATAGTTATTAATGTTACCGATGGCAATATTATATACAAAAGGGTTTCTAGTTTTTATGATCACATTATTTGAAATTGAGTTCAAGTATGCTATTAGTAAACTTTCATCAGTCTCGCACGGCTCTATAAAATCATTCAATTCAATGAAATTAGATACTGGATAAGGCAGTGTAATAACTCTCAGCACATGAAGATATTCAAACCATAATAGTTTCCTAAATGAAACATCAAATTTATTTTGCAATGGAAATAAAACAAATTGAGCAAAAATATGGAGACCGTATGAGACGCCAGCATATTGGGTGATTAATTCTGTATATAAATCATAAAATGATTTTGTATCATCTAATTTCCTTGTAAGAAGTATTTTGTCACGATTAACGAGAACGAAACTAAAATTAGACCTCAGTTCCCTCTGAATATCATCATCAAAAACATTTGAATCCGTCAAAAAAACTATACATAAATAATAGAAGCGCAACTCATAACTCACCCTCTGAAAAAGTTCAGATTTAGAGCCAATAGAAAAAGAGAGAAATTTAAGAATTTTAGCCACCTCTGCTATTGCATCTTTTCCTCGTAATGTTAGAATGGGTTTATACATCCAATCATCGCCAATTAACTCGCTTTTGTAATTTATATTTAAAGCTGAATCCGGAAGAGGTTTATAAATACTTGCTAAATATATTTCTAATAAATTATCAAATATTTCTTCAGTTGATTTCCATATTTTTTTATCAGTGAGAACAGATAAAACCGATTTTGCATTATAATCATCAATTCGAATCATTGGTAACAAGCGGAAACCTAAGTTCAACGTTTCTTTATCGCTAACAATATAAAGTAATTGGGAAATTCCAGTTAATATTTTAATTTCATATCTTATAAACCAATTATCAACATTTTTACTTTTACTTTTTATTTTCTCGATGTATTTCCGAATGTTAGGACTTTTTACAAATATTTCAATATTATTTTTAACTTCATGAATTACTGCATAACTACATTTTAGATATTTGACAAATGAAATAAAAAATGGTGCAGAAGATTCATTATTCACAATTTTAACAAAATCGTTTCCTCCCTCATATACCGAGCAGAGAGATGGCAAATTCTTAGGATCTCTTTTTATAGTAGTAACCGCTAAAATATGAGAATATTTAATTAGATTTTGTGTTAATTTATCGAAAACTGGAGAACGAATAATCTCGGATATGATCATATTGATTTTCTGAATAAGTCGTAGTTGAATCAGATCAACCTCAAAAAATTCAAAATAAGTAATAAAAAAATTAAAACAACTTCCCACAGCTTTCAGTCCTGCAAAGTTAAACTTCTCAAAACGAATCAATTGTTTTAGCCATTTTTCCATGCATATTTCTATTACAGCAACATAATTTGCATCAATTTTTAATCTTTTGCTAATACATATGGTCAGCAAAGACAATATAGCAGAAAAGAATTCAAAATCAAAATCCCCCTCACCACAGAGATCCATTTTTTCCACATAAAAACGAAGATATCTAATGAAACATGGTGTCAATGATAGAAATTCATCGATCATAAAATCATGCTCTAAAAGATTTCTCCACAAATATACAGATTCAAGTTTCAATAAGTAAAATTCTGATTTAGATATGTTTTCCACTGATTCGGAGTTGATAAATGAAATTAAAAAATTCATTGGGAAATTTAAAACTATTTCCGAAGCTATTTCTTTCGACTGACTAGTTAATATCCTGAATAATTTAACACCCTGATAAATTGGCTTTTCACAATTTATAACTGAGTAGACGTAATTCAAAAGATTAGACGATTTCAAAATTTCTTTGCACGATTCAACTGAATGTCTTGATATTCTAATGAAACAAAGAATTCCATTTATTATTGTTTCACGATCACAGGGCAAATTATTAAAAGTATATATTATTCTATGTAAAAGATCTGTTCTTAAAACTCCTTTTATCAAATCGATACTTATTATGGTGTTATCTTTGAGCTCGTTTTCTTCGTCTTTGGTGGCTTTAATCTCATCAAATAATGACGGCTGCTTGTTGTCATTTGTCACAACTAAGAGTTTATCCAGACAATATTCATCTGTATCATTGTACAGTAATCTACGTATACAATTTATAGTTACGGGAATTAAAGCATTTTCATCAATAGAGAATCTCAATAAAAGAAATAAATCAGATTCAATTAACTTGTGTAACAAGAAACCGTCAAAGCAAACATCATAATAACCTAATTTAGTTTTTCGAATAATATTAGCTAAAGTACTTATTGCTAAAATTCGTTGCTGAAGAACAGTGCTGCGTGAGAGTTGATAAAGCTCTTGTATCGTATAGCCTGGACGTTCTGGTTCATCCCCATGGTGATGGAGAGACTTCGTTACGTCGATTATTTCGGTATTAAAAGGCTGCAAATCCCCTTTGAAATCAAATCTGGCGCTATATGGTTGGTTCGGTTCTAAACACTTAGCGTCTGGTATATCTCCCATCCATTCCAATTTTTCTTTTTCAATAAAATCCATGTTAAGCCATTTTTCTCCCAAGTAACTTCGAATTTTTTCTTCTGCTTCTATGTTTTTTTCAGCAAGATCAACGCTTTTCACTTCAGCATCCTCTGGTTCATTTTTTACTTTCATTTCACTTTTTTCTTTTATTTTAGTTCTGCTTTTTAGGAAATCAATTAACTTTGGATTCAAAGTTTCATATAATTTCTTCTGTGCTTTAAGAATTTCTTTTTCACTCAATTTTAACAATCTATTAGAATTGTCAAAACACACAGATTCTTTCATGTCCTCGAATGAATTTTTGTTATCTTGGCTTTTATAAACATCATTCTTGCTTAAAGTCTTTGTATTGGCTTCAGGAAATTTTAAAACTTTAACGTCCAATTTTTTATTTTTTTCCATATATAAAGCAAACAAACTTTTTTTTTCTTTTCTGTTAACTTTGATATTTGGATCAATACTAAATAAATTAGGAAAACCTTTTGAATTATCTACACTACTGATATTGGAATAAGTTGAAATATTTCGATTTTTTTCTATGATTTCACCAATTATACACTCTTGTTTGGCTGTTTTTACAGAAGTTTTTGGTGCCTGTTGAGGTCTTTTTCTATTTGGAACTTTTCCATGTTGTTTTAAAAATTCTTCCTCTTGATGCAACAAATCTTCTTCAGATTCTCCAACCTTAGGACGTTGAAACATTTTTATTTAACTTAATTGTTAATTTTAGAGATTATTTTATAAATAAACCTAAAAATAAAAAATTAGTCACATTTAACACAAGTTTTGAATTTCAAATATATATTTATACTACTACAATTAGAACTAATAAATGTATTACATGTAAGATATTAAATTATTTATAATAAGGTATCAACAATTTTAAAAAATAAAACACTAAATTCTAAGTCAAAACTAGAAATAAATATAAAATAGTTACAATAACAAAAAAACATAGATAAAATAAATGATCAACAGTTCAATGATATCATTTTTATTATCATTATGAAGTTTTTAATACAAAAGAGATTATTAAAAATTATTAAAAATTTTTGTTTTCTGATAGTATAATGTCATATTAAAGATCAACGATTATAATTAGTCTTGTAAATAAAATAAAGAAAAATTTCCAATATCAGGGTTTCATACCCTGAATTTCATAAAATTTCCAATATCAGGAAAGAGGTTCATTACATAATTTTTATTTACCTGGTAGTAGATTTTTAAAAATATATGTGTAATATGTATATCAAAGTTCATATTACTTTTAAAAGCATCTTAATACAAGTTTCATTTTATCACCATTCATTTCATTTGCATCTTTATAAATTTAATCAAATATCCTGCAAAAAATAACTTATATTTAAAAGGTATAATAATTTATTATAATTATATGTCATGTAAATAAACTGATAAATATTTTTTTCATTAAGAATATATTATTTCTTATTATTTTTCATGTAAATGGTAAAAAAATTTTCAAATATGTAATAAAGTTTTTTCACATATTAATAGATAATTGATTATTTAAAATTATTTTTGTTTTGTTACACTTATTTGAATTAAATTTATTATTCATAATTTTTTAATTATTAATCTCTATTGTGATAGATGCTTTACAGTTTCTCATCCTTGAACCGATTTATGAAATTATGCAAAAAAATGACAAAAAAGAAGAGATTTAAATACTAAGAGAATATAAAAATATTTAATCTATCATCGATTATTTAATTTAATTATTTAATTTCTTAAATAATTTTTTTTTCGAATTGTGCTTTTAGGCAAAGCATAACAAATCTTTATTTTAATCGTTGTTCAAACATTTATTTCTTCAACAAATTGCTAGACGAGTATGCTGTTGCATAAAATTTCAATTCCACAATATAACTTAAAAAAGTTGTTAATTAAATTTAAAATTGAATTTACTATAAATGAGAAACAAAAGAAATAAAATCAAAATTTTTGCATTATAATAATGGAGAACCGAATTATTAATTGAATTTGCTACAGATTATTTAATGTAAAGTTAAAGATATATTTATAAACATACTTATAAATAACGATTGATAAATTATACTAAAAAAATATGGTACCTATCATCAACAAAAATACCGAAATTAAACGCGCTGAAATGAAAACATTCTTAATTCATTTGCCTCCGTTATTTTTTCCAATCTACTCTAAACCACAGACATTAAACCTCAATTAGGGATGTCATGACTTCAGTTATATACAGCCATAGACACTTATAAAAATTCATATAAATGAAAAACAATACTGCGACTTAATGCGCAGAAACTACTGTGACTTTGGAGAGAATTTGGAAACTAAGATTCACGTCACCTTTTAGAAATTAAAATCTTAATTTTTAAATTTTAAAATTAGAAGAAGATTTCATTCTCATCAAATTAGATTAATTACGTTCTCATTCGCATAACTATTTTAATTGTAAAAATACTCACTATTTATGATTAGTCTTTTAACCTCAGTTTCTTTTCTTATTCTTGCACTATAGTATTTAATCGGCATACTATACTTCCATTTTGTATTTTCATTATTCATGTCACCTAAAATTTATCCTTTTATTTGTTATGAAGAATTATTAACATATAGTTCATCATTAGCCTTTATAAATGTTAGGTTATATAAAATAATTTTTTATTTACTTTAGTGATCAAATTATTCGATTTTCAAATTCAGACTAAAAAAATGTTTCCGAGTCTCTTTTTTTCAAAAGCGTACAAGATAATGTTGAGCTCAAATGTATTTTTGAGCGATAATAAAAATTGTACCTCGTTGGACATCACTGCGAGAGTAAATAACTACTCAAATATGAGGCTAACGATGTAGCCAACGGCGATGTTATTAGAATTCCTAATACAGCGCTTTGCAGTATCATTTTCGAGAAATTTAATAAATCTTCCAAAGTATAATTCGGACTTCCAAGGTTTTTATAATTTTCTTGGATTAATTCGCGTAAGACGGCAGCGAGTAATGCCTGAAAAAGAAGGAGTTATCTATGTCTTATACATTTTATACTTAAAATTATATAACAATTTTTGATTGGGTAAGCCTTTGTTGTACCTCGACAGCACCCTTTGGGAGCCAGATAATGCATATAAATATTTTTTCCTTGAATGTAGTGAATAAATTTTTTTCGTATGTCGTTAAGAAGCATACAAGAATTCTTGCCTAAGAGGAAAAAATTTATTAATTATATTGAACATTATAAATCATCATTAGATGATTTGATCAGTCAATCAATCAATCATGAATGGATTTATTCATACATTTAAGATAGAAACTTACTGACAAAGCCATAAGTATTACCGATATAGACAAACCGACTTCCGCAGAATTCATGTATTGGAATCTAATGGTATAACCTACAAGCGATACTCCTACTGGTTGAGCGAAGAAGTAAATTAATGCATAGAAGTATAATACGGGATTCTGTAAGAAAAGAAATATTTTTTTAAAAAGTGCATTTTTTCTGAAGTATTTGTTAACAAAGACAATTCAAGAAGAAGGATCTGATCATACGCTGCTTTCGTGCCAACCCAATTTCTGCCAAACATTGGTCGCGATAAAGACCATTGTTACTGCACTGAGGACTCCAACACCGCTCATTCTCAGATTATGAAAAGACAACACTAGAGCCAAGACGCTAATACCAATGAAGAGTATTCTTACGTAAGGTGCCAGCGGCTATGATAAAAATCTCGGCATTTAATTCTGATTAATATAAATGCAATGCGAAAAGTACCTTTAAACATGATAAAAACGTACGCTTCTTCTATCTGGAAACATTCCGGCAACGAAGCCCAGTATAACCCCTATAGAAATTCCTAATACTATTTGAACGATAATAGCAATAAGCATTGCCCACCAGGAAGAACCCCAAAGGACGCCTGAAATAGAAGATATAGTAAAATCCTTGCATTTTCCCGCTTTTAAATATTAACAAAGAGTCAGATATATTAATTAATAAATCTTATTTGGTAAAACCTTTCGAAAATATTATTGAAATGCAAATGCTGTATGCGTAAAAACACAATATTATTTCTACTGAGGACACAGCTATCAAAATAGTGGCAATTTTACTCTGTCCTAATGCAAATTTTTTATTTTTTTCTATTATCGAAACCACCGTAGAGAGAGAACCTGGGGAAAGTATCGATCTGAAACAAAGATAAGTATTTCAAATATTTCTTCTTTTAGTACTTAAAATAACTGAGTCTTAAATTTTAGAAATAATTTTGTTTACAGCTGTAATTTTTTTATTAAAAACCATAATTTATTCTGCTATCTCAGGTTAGAATAAGTAATACATTGTAATTATTTCAGTCTTTTGATTTAAATCAAATATATCAGTTATTAATATGCAAAAAATACGGATATTTCACTAATTTTTGAAAAGGAATAATTCTGCTTTTTATATGTCATAGAAAAAGTTGTGCTTGTTCAAGAGCTCGAAAATGTTTGAAGCAAAGAATAAAAAAAATTTAAAATAACCTGAAATAAATACATTTAATAATAAAGAAATATTTAAATATTCTTTTATAATAGATTTTTCGAATTTTTATATGTATTTATTAATTACTCATAATTAAATAAAAAAAAATAATGCTCTACGAGGAACATTATTGATTTAAAAAGAACTCAAAAATGATGAATAGAGAAATTTATCAACTTTCAGGAGGATAAATTTATCTAAATGAATTCGATTTTTAATGTTCACATTTATTAATATTAAAATTTGTGTGAATTGATTTAAAGATCACTTATAACAGGAATTACCCCATTAAGGCGCTCCATTCCCAAGGTAATTGCACTAAAAAATGGCCACCAAGCAAATGAACGAAAAATTCACTGCAAAATGTGCACAGAGCAAATTGAAGAATAAATCTAACGTGACCTTTAATGTTTGCAAAATTTATTTGTAAGCCAGCTCGAATAATGGCTAGCACCAGAATTATTTTTCTGCAATGCGAAATTTTCAAATTTTATTTCAAATTGTCAATGAAGTTTTACTTTATAAAATTATATGAAAAATAAGTAATTTAAGGCACATAAATATATAAATACTCGCAATATTCCAACACCGCCATGGTTTTCTCTTCGTCATAAGGTGGTAAATCTCGAATGGGCATATTGCCGAAGAAGATTCCTACAAAAAGCTGACCGATAGTGGTTGGTAATCCGAAAACGAGACATAAATTGCCAACGACGAATGCCACCACAAACTGCAAGAATTTCGAAAAGTTGAATTATTTTTATTAATTTTTTTTGAAAAAATCTTACTATAATAATCATCAACTAGATAGGCTTTTCGATCTGAGAATTTTATCTAATATACACATTTCATTTTATTTATTAAATAATCATTAAATTTTAAATATTTTGTGAAATGAGTAATTAACGGAACAATGAATATCTTAAAATAATTCAAATTGTGCCATTTACAAGATGAATTAAAATTTTTAAAATTTACAGAAAAAACAAATCGCAAAACAATTGGATTAGAGGGAATTCAAAGATTTTTCCGAATCTGGCCGCTATATCGGTAATATATTCGAAATTAGTAGTAAAATGTGAGTTGCGTTTCCTTGGTCTGATATAAGATTTGAAAATAGCAGAATCATAATACTTTTCAGAAATTTAAAGCTTTTCTTACTGAAATCAATTCAAATTCTCAGATATCAAAAATTCTAAGATGCTTCAAGTTGAAATAATCACAAATTATGACATCGACTGTGCCCAGGCATTTGATAACAAATTTCTTAAGCGCAGGGCTTTGACAAAAAAGAAAAAGCTAAGGACTAACGTTCGAAGTTAAACCCTGTTGTGTAATGCTACCTTCATAATTTAAACATTTCTGACTTTGCCATTGGAATTGCAGACGGGTCATAAATGTTTAACATTTTGAGGATTTTTATTGTATTAATAAAGTTAAAGATTAAATTTTATTAATAAAGTTAATAATATTAATCTTATTAATAAAGTTATCCTGAAAGATATAATTACACAATTGTTTTTAACCCGAATGTTTATTAAATACAGATTACTGATAAATCTAGAAAGCATTCTTACCATTATTAATATGAAGAAATATGATCCTCCTGGCAGTACATCGTTTCCTAGTAGTTCATACAAAATAATATAAATTAGTAACGATATGATAATACCCGTTGTCCATGACTTGAAAGTTCGGTATTTACAACATTTACACAATTTTCTATTGAAATCTTTGGAATCTAAGATGATGCATGGAGCACATATTCGATTGCACCAGTCCCATAAACCGTATTTAATTTTCTGATCACCAAACATGGTTTCGTGTTCTTTTTGCATACGCTGATGCCACTGTCTAAATGATATTAATTCTGTCTCTTCTTTATCGATAAAATTGATTTCCAGCTGGGAATTATAGGATGTGCGCTTGGAAAAATCTATGATAGAAGAATCGGGAGAATAAGTCTGCATTGAGACTGAAGCATATTTCGGGGACCTTTTGATCTGTGAGTCCGATAAAATCTCTGGTTCCTCCGAAGTGCTTTCTCTTAATGAAATACTTGCTTTTTTATCTGATTTTCTATCCATAATTTAACTTTTTTTTGGTTCGTGTTGTTAAATCTACTGAAAAAATTCTAAATGACGGCCATATTTGTTTATAAAATTCAACCTTGTAAAAATGGCGTCTTTTTCATGCCTGAAAATGACTTATTTAAACTATAAATAATTTATTCAAAATATTAAAATTTGGAGTCAGAAATGATTTTCATGATTTCCTTTTTATTTTTGCCCTAGGATCATTTATTTTGGTGTATTATATATTTACAATATTTATTCTGCCAGATTAGTATATATGTAACTGAAATATTATTTTTTTGTTTCAGCTATTGCATGAAAAGATATAATAGAAAACTTCAAAGAAAATATTTTTAGGCTAGAATATAAGCATCTTAAATTTTTTAAAGATTGCACTTCTTTATTAGCTCTTAATTTGTTGTACTAATAATTTATTAGCTCCTTTCTATCACAATTATATAAATAAACTGCTCACGTATATGAATTTATTAAAATTAAAATTCTCATATGAAAATCTGCTAATTTTTTAAATATTTTTATTGTGCTGTAAAAGAGATCTAACTAGTTGTAACTGACCTTCATAGAGAGTTAATAAAACAAATTTATATTACTAATTCCGACAGTTGTTAGAATTTTTTCTGTGTTTCAATTTCATCAATATTGCTTTTGTTTGCTATTATATGAGAGGATTATCTTAAATATTAAAATCGAATCCTGTAGTATTTTCATTTTAAAAATGTTCGTGGTACCCATGAAACTTTCATCATTGGGATAATATTAGAAGTTAAACGTTTCCAATAGCAGTTTTCTTTATATAAGTAAAAAACAATTCCACTTATTGATTTTAAATTGTCTATGAATAAGAAAGGAGTATTCAACGGACGAAAAGGAACGAAGAACATGCAAATCGGTCATTGAGTATTATAAAAGCACCGTCGTCAATGCCTCCACATGGCGGTCTTGATGGATTCACTTCTTTAGTGAGGGTATCGCATTGACCATCTACTTATAGTTCCGTTCATAGCTTAATTCTGCAATGGCCTCTGAATGAATTACTGCTTTAGTGACTGTCCTAATTTAGCACAGCAATTGTTCTTAGATGAAATTCTTTTGCAATGTATTATTTATCTGTTTCTTTTTTTTGACAATTCATTCTTCGTCATAACTAATAATTTTCCTAATTTTCTTTTCTTTCGTGCAGTTGAAGAAAATATTTCGCGGATTATTTAATTTCGGTTTTTTGTATTTGAAATTTTGCTAAACTTTCTTTATCAATTAATTAGGAAGCAGAAATTCGAAGACTTTAAGAAAAAGAAATTTTAAGCCTCGGGTTGAAATTATGCATCTTCAATAGGAATAACCATAAAATCAAAATCAAACACCAACATGGCGACTTTCTCTTCATTTCAGCTTTAAAGTTTTGCCACGTCATCAAAACTACCAAACTCAAAGAAATATTTGCCAAGGGAATGGAAGACAATGAAATTACTAATTACCACTCGAAAATACAATAAAAGAGGAACAGAGGATGGGAGTGCAATTGCTTAAAATTTCTCTGAGAGCTTTAAAAAAGCTTTTTCAGTTCAGAATTAACCGGAATATTTAGCAAAGATATCCTCTTCAAAACAAAATTGTTCTATTGAAGGAAGAAAGGGAACGCACATGTTTGTTTGGTTCCATAATAATGAAAACGTAAAATGCCGAGATTCAGACTAACACTTCAAAATGTTTACAGAAAAAAGTAAATAAAATAATTTTAACCTGAAATTAAAAGATTACTTAAAATAAGTGAAAAATAAAAGAAATGTAAAATAAACTTTGGAAGGAGTAAAACACAAAATCTGAGGTTGCAAACCAATTTTTATAATTCTTAGATAATAAAAATCAGGTTTAATATTTAAAAGTGAATCTCCAAAGTTAAAATTCAGTTTTTATGCATCAGTAATGGTGGACTTTAGTAATGGTGCATTTTAGATTCTGGCTGCATTTCAGGTGGTCTTCATGTAGCACCTTGGTGTTTCTTCTTCGTAATTTTTTTCGTAATTGCATCAATGGTTTTACGTAAAATTCTACATTATTTAAGGAAATAAAAACTAAATTTCAGCAAATCTTTTCAATTTTTTTAGCTGTGCTTTCGCTTTTTGCTCTAAAAAGGCGAATTTTTTAAGGAAAATTTATCATCAAAGAAACTCAATTTCTAGAACTTCTCTAATTTATTTCTCATTTTTAACATACTGCTATGTTTTTATTTCATCATTTAATTCGAAACTATATATTCATATAAGAATAATTCCCATATGAAGAATGCAGCATTTTTAGTAATTTTCATTATTTTTTTAAAAGTACGAAGAAATTGTACTTTAAAAGCACATTTTGCAAATCAAAATAACAAGTTCATAAATTACATTTTTATAATTTGATGAATATTATATTTATGAAAAAGAAAATCATAAATTACATATTTTTAGAATAGTTTTAAGAATGTCTACGAGAATTTTTCTTAAGTTACAATTTACAGTTTTATTTAAAACTAAATAGGAATTAAAGGAATGCTCAAACAATTGTTATACACGTTCTTTGATAACATTGCATCATACTTTGCAAAATGTGTCGGGAATGTGCCCATAACATTTCACAGTTTATTTTTTTAAGTAAAATAAAGTTTTTTCACTTGTCTCAAAAAATTTTAAACATGTATTATTAAATTTAATAAATAAAAGATGAAACTTTTTTAAGCTCTTAACCTCGTCAACTTTGTTAAAAAAAAGTGAACCTTCAAGTATTAAAGCAAATTTTATAAGTAATTTGAAGTTACAAACTGAATCAGTTTTGATAAGCTATGTGTTAGTACTTTTATCAGACTTTTATCTGGATAGTCCATTTATTTTAAAAATATTATTTATTTATACAATGAGATAATTTATAACTAGTTTTCTATCACTTTCACACGACATTTTCAAATGATCATTTTTTAACATGATTCACTTGGTTCTGAAAAAGGTTTTCAGAAAACCTTATCTCAAACATTATTTGAGTACTTTATTAATATTACTTCTTAAATATACATATTTATTTCGCATCTTTGTCTACCTGTTTGACTTTGCTTATCTTTATGTTCTATATTTTTAATTTTTAGTTATCATTTTGAATTATAAGTCTGATGAGATAATTTTAGCTGAAGGTGTACAAAACATATGCCACCGTGGATTCTGATCATGATGTCTCTGAGGATTATTTGCCTTATTTTACATAATACGAGAGAAAGGACAGAAACTCATTTTAAATGACTTCATCAGGTAATACCTATAAATAAGATTGTTTTTTGATGTTGAATTTGAAAATTGCATTTTACTGAATTTTTTGAAATTCTACTAAATTGCTTGACAATTTATTGTATATTAAGATCTCCGTGTTGAGATGAAGTATTAATTTAAATGAAATATAAATGAAGCAGAAGCATTCTCAATTCATATTGAATCTTTAAAAAGCGTATATCTCATTTGAATGAAATATATGAGTAAAGATTTATTTTTTTTTTAAAACAAATTTTAGGATGTGAAGTCTATAATTTAGTATTCGGTCAATTTTTTTAATAAAGTATACACCGTGTTTCGCTTAGTAATGATTAATAATAGAGATGGTAAAAATTCTTATTAAGTGCCTTATTTTGTATCTTGGTCAATGACAAAAATACCTTTAAAATCAATTTTTTTCATAATTAATTTTAATTTCCTTCATAATTAGTAAATTAGATTTATGAATTTTAACACGCAATTGTGGAGAATATATTACAGCTATGAAACAATGGGATACAAGAAGAGATGAAAAATTTGTTGCTTCCTTTAAGAAAATTTTATTTTTATTTAATTCGGCCGCATATTTTTCAAGTTTTACGTTCAAAAAACAGTTTAAGTATTTCAAAAATCTGTTGCTATTTCCCTGAAATGACAAACTCGATTCTTTATGATATAACAAAACTTGTTTATGTCTATTCTAAAGCTATTGAATTTTTCTTATGCATTAATTTGTGCTTTTAATTTTAAAAGCTACAAAATTAATTATAAGAGACTTAAATTAGAAGATATGTATTCATTTTTTTCTTCCATCGTATAAAAACAAGTTTTAAATATTTTCAGTTAAAGTTTTTCTTTTTATAATAATTCTTTGATATTTATTTTTTCTAGATAGAATTTTGTTTATCAAAAACCATTATTGGTAAGATAAGCAATATAAATTTTCGCAAATATCTTTCAGTAATTCTTTTTATTTTTTCATTCCTACAAGCTTTTCTTAAAGAATTAACTTCTTTAAATATTTTCAGATTAACCTGTTTTTTATTCCCTCAATTTTGTTTTTTCATATACAAAATTCCACATACAGATCTACAGAATACCTTTTATATACATATTGACACGTTTTCTGTATATTTATATATTTTCTTGTATAATTAATTTCTACGTTGATCTCATTTCAAAATCAAGAAACAGATTTGATTTATCTCTTATATATAGAATCTCCTTCTATACGAATTTGTTATTACTGTTTCACAGACAAATGGTAACATGTAAAGCTACAATACTTTAAGATGTTATACAGCTAATCCATTCATTAAGATTTATTACCATTTAAGAGTCCAGGAGTTACTTCACTTCAGTTGAGATTGATTTGGAAAATGCAAAACCGTAGAAAAATTAATTTCATGTTCAAAAAAAGTTGTACACTATGAATTATAATTGAGCGGGTAGTTGTCTAAAATAATAGGTTTATACAAGATTAAATCCTTTTTCAATTAATTTATATGTGAAAGGTGAGGATTTTTTTTATTAAATATTAATGTACTATATTTAACATTAACTATATTATATGAGAATTAAGCATTTTAGCTTTTATAGTCAAAATTTAAAATATCTTTACGAATTCTTTTAATCGTGATAATGCTACTTCCTTGCAATACCTTTTTACCATAACTTTTTATTTGGTCTTTAGTTTGAGATAAAAACTTCTTCATGTTATTCTTTTTCTTCATAAAAATAAAAAAAATTCAGAAAATGTTCTATTAAATAAAAAACATTTTCTACTGACTATTTAGAAATCGTCCTGGAATAATTAAATCGTTTAATATAAAGCGTGAACTATGTTTCAAACAAGCATAAATTTATTTTTAATATTAATTTTCAAAGTAAAATCATTTTGGGAAGTAAGGTCTGATATTAATAAAAAATCGGCTGTAAAGCTTATGAAAGGCTAATGTAGAACAGCCAGATACATAAGCTAATAAAGAATTCGAAGACAGTGAAATCCATAAAGCTTTAAATCGAACAGCTTGATTATTTCCTTAATATTTAAAATAAAGGCTTATTTATCTTTTTATATTAGACATATATGAAAAATAAAATAATTTTTGTGTCAGACTCAATTAATTTTAATTGGCTTATAAGAAAAAAATACTGATATATGATATTTATGATATTACATTTAAATAAAAATTGAAAAAATTGCTACTGATTTGTTGCTTTTATGGTATTTTAGTTGAAATTACAACCATCAATTCCTGTAGAAGCTATTTAAATAAATGCAAAATGTATCACTATTAAATTTCCGAAATGTCACCCATAAAAATATGACTGAATTCTTTAAATGTCATTTTATTTTACTGTAAATAAAATATGATATACAAGAAACTCTATGCGAACACACAGAGAATATAGTATTAACTTTATGTTAAGCAAAAGAAAAATGTTTTGATCTAGATGAATTGTTTAGTTTGAAACTAATTCCAAAAAATTTAAAGATCGAACTAAGATTTATGAAGATGTATGTTTTTATTTAAGAATATTATTCAACTTTACGGTACAATAAACGATATTTTTATCAAAAACTGAATTCTTTAGTTGTACATGTTTTCAAAAAAATCACTGAAATGCGTATTACAGTGAATGATGATATTTATATAAGTGAAAAAGATGTAAGTAAGGTTTAAGCACAAAATTTTTTCAGTTTTATTTTTATTTCATGAGTCAGTATTCTGTAAAGATATTCCTCTTCAAGTAGCATTTTTCATTAAAATAATTTTGTTAAATAAAAAGTAAACGTAGAATTGAAAGATAAAATCATTATAAAAGGATGAATAAATAATTCATCAAATTTTGTCTGTAAATTAAAAGTTTATTCAAATAAATGTATGAACATGAATAAATAATTCATGTTTTAAGTAATATTAATTGAAAATTCTATTGTAAATATTACTGAAATACGTCTAATATTCAAATATTTTTTTATGTTATAAAATAGCCTTATTAAATGTACAAATAACAAATCATCTTAATAATTTCCAATTAGTTTTTCATTCAAAATTTATTGTACAAGTGGTGCATAAAAATTGAATAACTTAGAACAAGATTTTCTATAAAAAAATTTTTTTATGATTTAAAAAATACAAAGCATTATTATTCAGTAATGCATGATATTTATGATCTGTTAAAGAAAGAATATAGAGTCATAAATATCACATTTTAAAGCTATTTAAATTTAAAAATTTAAAATTCAAATGCCCAAGAGAAAGATGATGATAATAAGAAAAGAATATTTTTCCTAAATTATTAATTTTTTACAGAATAACAGAGAATTAAGATAAGAAAAAGTGAAAATTCATTCGTTCTAAATTTGAAATAATTTGACCAAATCTTTATATAATGTTGCAAATATTTTAAATTGATTAATTGAGCATAATAAAGGCCATGGGCTTAATTCAACAATATGAAAAAAAAAATCCATGTTTTAACATATTTTACTTCTTTTCTACAAAAGAAAAAAAGCGAGGAAAAGATATAAGCTTGAATAATGCACAAAAAAATTTCGTACATAGATAATCTAATAATAAAAATTGGAGTAATTCAATGACTAAATAAAGAATGAATTATTTTTTAATGTGTATATTGCAAAACTTTGATTTAAGATATAAATAAATAATAAAGAAAATAAATCATCCCTAATATATTCAAAACAATTTTGAAATTTATATATTTATTGATATATCATTATTTACAAAGGTATGAATTTAAAAGACCGCATAAATAGAGACCAAAACATTATTCCAAAATCTCTGCAATTTTCCAGTTTTTGGCACATTAATAAAGTATCGATGAGAAAATTAATAATTATATGGCAATAAAAGTACAGAAATAAGATAAGGTGGGAAACCTAAAAATGTCGAAGACGGTAAAGAGAAAGAAAATGAAAAAATAGGAATTTGCAAAATTAATATTGCGGCTAAATAAAATAAACTGCATTATTTGCTGATCCAGACTCTATCGGAGTAAATTATCTTTTACTGGAAGCAAAATCTTTTTACTGCAGTAAAGAAACAAATAAATAAAGATTCTTAGGTAGCTAAAACGAAAAAGAAAGCTTTTATCGAAAAGGTTCCAATTTAAACTTTTTAATTGCATTTTTAAAATATTACTATATAAACAGTATTATTTGGTGTAAATTAATATTCCCTTACGAAAAAAATATAAATTTAATAAAACTATATTGTTGTAAATTTCGCCTTACTTCATTAGAACTTAGTCAATTAAAAATTAAATGAGCACACGTAAATGATTTTTTTTTTATCGTGATAGAATAATAAGTAAATTAACAAAAAATAAATTTCTACAGATTTCATACTAAAGTTAATTACTCAATTTTCTAAGTTTATTTCTGTACAATCATGTGATAATGTATGATAATCATCACATTTTTAAAGTCATTTTGTAAGCTGTTTAAAAAACAAGCTTTCAAAGCTTTATAAACCTTTTTATTTCTAAGGGTTTTTTTTGAAATTTAAATAAGAGCGTTATATAAATTTAAGGTAAAATTATCACACTATTCTAAAAGTGAAAATGATAAGAAAAATAATCAGTCATGAAGTAACAATCACTAAGGCTGATTGTTTCCTTGAAAACTAAAATTTTAATGAAGGAAGCAGAAAGTGTTAAAATTTTTCTTCAGGAAATCATGCAAAAAAATAAAAAATTAATTTATAAACCTATTTTTATCATTAAGAAAGGGATAAAGACTGCAGCAAAAGGGAAAAAGGCGAAGAGAGAAAACCTCCGGAAAGGGTGGCTTACCAATATTTCCCGTTCTTATCAGAGAAATGGCCACACTTTTCCCATCTCATTAATTTTCTTTTTTGACGTAAATTTTTTTCACCGTCGGAAAATTGAGGAAAACCTTGCTTTATTCAGGACAAACAGGAATTAGGCGAGAAGTGAGGGAATCGGTAGACAGTCGACCATGATTATAATCGTTATAAATGCGAATAATCTATGAATTTTCATTCATAACACTGAAGCGATAATTAAAGCTATTAATTAAAATGATGAAAGCTTCTGAAAAGCTCTTACACCCAATAATTAAATAAAAAGTGATTTCCTTAATTATAAATGCAAATCCTCATCCGATGTGCGCCACTAAATCAAACTAAACTTGAGTTAATTTTCAGCAACAAACATCTTAAGGTCAAAATTTTTACTATCGAATGGAAGTAATATTTTTATGAATAAAAAACATAATATTTATAATTATTTTACTAATATCTTATTTTTAAATTTTTAATCTTTATTCTTAAGTTCAACCTGAACTTATAACTGACGGCAAAAAGTTACATAACATGCGTGTTTGTAAATTCTTGTACCTTGATCATTGCTTTTATTTGGCTTTATAAAATTTATTTTTCTAAATCACATTCTGCAAAACTGAATTGCTATTTACCTTTATGACATACACCTTGAATCAAATTTAAAATTCAATTTTTATTGAGATGAGGAGTTTTGTATTAAATTTTCGATAATTCCAAAAAAATTGGCAGTAATCAATTTATAATTTTCCTGTTCACTCGCGGTGAATGCTTAATTACTGTTTACTTTTAATTCAACATTGTGTTTTATGTTTTCTATTTATATAATCCTTGGTTCACGGGATTATCCGAGTCGAAAAAATTCAAAAAAAAACTTTTCCCAGTTTTACAACTCACAAAGGAGATTCTATTAGTTTTATTTATAATGAATAAAAAAAGAGAACAATAAATTTCTTTCATCCCTTATTTATTTATTTTTAAAAATTTCAAATAAATTAATTTCTATCTTATGTTCTGATCTATAATTTATTATAAAAAATATTCAATTTAAATAAAATTCGTCAAATATTTTATTTTAAATTTATTCAAATAAAAAGCGTGAAATGAAAAAAAATAAATGACTATATGAAATGTGTAAAAAATAATTTATGTTTAGACATGCTATAAATGAGATTTTTTATAAATTTATATTATATAATGAAATTTTTTCAAATGTTTCATTCAACATTAATTAAACATTTATATGCCAATAATAGATTAATGAAATGGAAGAGATGTAAGACAGATTTTGCATTTATTAATCTTTCAAAGATACTTAGCTTCTTTAATTTGAAAATCCACAACATCTAACGTTGTATGTATTATACATTCGCTTGCATAGATTCCAGAAAATTTGAATGATTTTTGTCTTTGAGTCATTTTTCTTTTGTATTTTCCTGCAGCATTAGCCAGCCATTCCATCTCTGATCTATAAATACTTCGAATCTTATAATGAAAAATTTTGCTGTTGATATGGAATTTTTTATCATCGGAAGCCTTTACAAAGCATATATGCCTTTAGAAACACAAGCTGGCAAACAGGATTGCTTTAAAGAATTCTCATAGAAGGAACTGTAGTGTTCTCTCCCATTCTTATATTATGTCCAAATGCTCTAGATAATTTTTTCCTCAGAAGAAGGAAAAATTTTGATTGCGGCAAAAGAGAAAAGCCCTACTTCTAACCGAAAATGAAACCGTCCAAATGCTTAAGGCGGGACTCGGACACATTTCGATTGCCTTCCATTACACAGAACAAGCACTCGGGTCATGATATTCTCTGGAAAAATGTGCTCATCGTGAAATGATATTTTCTGCTTTAATTTCAGCATCTGGTCACGGTTGAAAGCATTTTGCAAATTTGTTTTTCACAAATCCCGCCGTTTCATTTATTATATATTGGTTCTTTTAATTTCCCTTTTTCCCTCGACGTTGCCTTCTCGGTTTCGATTTCCTCCCGAAGCTTTTCTGCTGAAAATGAATTTAAAAGATAAACTCTTTGCTTTTCCATATGGTGGAAACGATGGGCCAACCGAATGAATTCGTACCTACCTCGTACCTAGAATCTGGATTGTTTAAACTGCTACAAAAATTGGTATTTATTAAAAATGTACATTTAATTTGTTTTCAAAAGTTAAAACAAAAAAAAAATAAAATGAAAATAATCAAATTTTATCCGTCAGAGTTACGGTATTTCATTTTTTCTGTTGCTCAGTCGGAATTAAATGTCAATCTGAAGAAAAAGAATAATGAGGTTGCTCTCTTAGAAAAATAATAAGCAGCTCAAATGAAACAGTTCCGACAATTCACTCTCATTTTTCGATCTGTAATCGAAAATGAAAATGTTAATTCTTAAAACTTTTCCTATGTAAAGGTTTTCCTCGTGCATTGTTGAAAACTTAATTTTTTTTCTCAAATAAATTTTTAATGAAAAAATTAGAATCAAATTGTAAATGTTGGTCACGATATCTTGATCAATAATTTCAAAATCTTTTTTGATGGGTTACAAATTATTATAATATTTCTTTCGAATTTGGAAAGCTTCTGCTATACCAACTTACTGATTAAATCTAATCTTACTAAATAGAAAAATTCCACGGAAGATTCCACATAGTTAGAATCAAAGTAATAATTTAATATGTTTTATTTTATGAACGAGTGGTTGAACAAGGACGGGCTTGCATTTTGGCACCTAATTGGTAAATTAAAGTATTTTTTTCCTTGGTACTTAGGTAATTTTTAAATGATAAAAGTTAACATGAGAAAATAATATTATTTTTTAATTCATATCATACTTCAGGCATTAGTTTTAAAAATTTGACTTTTAATGAAACTCGAAAACATCACTTTTTTTTTTCATTTTATTTTTGAATTATTGGTTTTTTATGTATAATTTTTATAAAACCCACAAAGAAATTAATGTTTTAAATTAGAAAATTATTACTGAAAAATATTACAATGAAAAAGAATATATAAATTAAAAAATAATTATAAATTTTTATTTCTACCAAGATCATACTGGCAGCGTGAATTATACTACATTAAACCTCTAACTAAGTGAGGATTTTAAATTTTTAAAAATAATTTTACCTAATTCGATGAACCAGTGTAGTAAAAGGTTAATATTGATGAGCAGAATAAAATAAACATTTCCAATCATATCTCGAGCATCATAAAATTGATGTTAAAAGTTTTGGTACCCGGGGCTCCGAATCCGCGGCGCAAAATCCATTTTACAAATTACCTCGAAAATTTCCATCAATTAACCACCAGCAACCTACCCATGAAATAAGATCATTCGATTAGGGAAATTAATCTCCCTGAGTAAAGTCACTATGGAATAATAATTGAGATGTTCTGTCGTGAAGCATTGATTTTCCAATAATTTTTTTGTAACGCTCAAGCCAAAATCGAATAGCCCCGGATTCTGGCAGACTGAACATTACTTCCAGATTGTGAGCTGAAATAAGTCAAATTATTCCCGTGTTTCCGTTCTATTAAATCTCTTGTCGAATAGCCTTCACCTGAGAATTGAAAGTTGTGATATATTTATTTTTCGGGCGCAAACATCCGTGGTAGTATCATTAGTATAATACAATCAGTTGTGCGGAAATAATCGAATGAAACGGAGCAAATAGCGCGTTGGAAGAAAATGGGAAAAATATGGGGCTTTGAAATTGCGATCATTTTTGTTACTAATAGGTGAAATCATTCAAAAGAAAATTGATAAAATATCTGGGCACTGATGGAAAACGTTCAGCGAGAAATGGGTTTCCTTCAAAACTTCGCTCCTTTAAAGTACAGTTTTCATTACAGTTATGTCTTCTTTAACGAATTTTACGTTATGTATGAATGGATATTCAGAAGGACTAAGTGTATATTGATAAATTGTTAATGGAATATTAAACGTGATTTGTTTAAATGGCAATACACAATACGTTTATGTGACATTTACATTTCGACTTTTATTTTTACATTCCAATTTTATTAAATATATATATTATTTGAACCCTGATGCAAAAAGAAGTTAATTCTCTTAATTTAAGAATAATAATAATAATTTATTAATTAGAATGTTAAACTAATATACTAGGCTAATAACCATATTTTAGTTTTCAAATTTTAGCAAACATCTCATTAGGTTCATATTAAGGTCTTTATTATCACATTAATAACATTGGTTATTATTCATCTTTCTTACTCCTTCCACCATGAAATTCCTTTTTTTCTCTATACTTTATCAGTAATTGTTATTTGCATTTTCACGATTTTTCAGTTTATATTACTTAATGAGTTATTCCTAAGTAAATTCAAATAAATTGTTGTAAAGAGGAAACCTCTTGAAATATTTTTAATAATAAAGAAATGGGAGATAAATTTTTTGTTAAATTGAGCAAGTAAAACTATGGATTAAATAAAATGCTTTGTACGAAGAATTGGTAAGAAATAGCACCGAAAGGAGTATGACATTAAATGTAAAAATTATATCTTTTCATGGCTTTGTTGCTTTTATTTATTAATTTTTCATGCCTAGTCATTTTCAATTTTAGCTTCTTACTTTTCATAAATTGAATCTCTATTATATTTTTATGTTGATATTGCCTGGTGCATATGAGAGCTACAGACTGATTTCTAATTCGTTATTTTTTAACAGAAACCCCTATTAATTGAAGTCCCTTAAATTTTTAGTATAGAAATATATGAATAAGTATATTTGATATGTTGAAGACTCGTGTTATAAGTTTCAAAGTTTCACCATGAAAACTATTTTACGGACAGAAAATAGTCTTAATGTTTCTGTTTGTTGTGTTAATGTTTAATTATTCTCATAAAGATGTAACCCAATATTTAACTTTTAGATTTTAATTCAGTTCCGGTGCTTATATCATAATAACTAACATTCAGCTTTATTTACATAGTATTGCATTTTATTACTGTATTTCTTAATATTTAATTTCATAATCTTGATCATGAACTATTACTCAACGTGAAATTATTTTAGTGGAAGTTTGGTTTTTGAAATTGACGCGTTTTCTTGATCCAAAGGAAAAAAATTATTTTACGAAGTAAATAAATTTTTATTACATACGAAGAAATAAATAATTTGAAATAGACATTTTTTGTGATTGAAGCAAATTGAAAACAAATTTAAAAGACAGATCCTCAGCCAATTAGAATAATTTTTTAAGTTGAATGCACATCAATATTAATTATTTGTTAATTTTAACATCTACTATAATTTTTAAAATTTATTAACTACCGATGAACACATCACTTCTATGAGTTGCAAAATTTGAATATAAAAGTTCATAAAATTCTGATTAATCTACCCAAGTAATTACTAAATAAGAGACACATTTTTTCTTACATGGGAAAAACAAGTTTCCCGGAAAATTCCATAAAATGGACATTTTCATTTTCTCTCTAATAGCAGGAGCGCTGAGTCTTGCAGAAATTGTATTTTTTTTCGAATTCGACAAAAAGCTTTAGAGCAAGATAGAAAATGATCGAGTAAGCCAGGAGAGCTACTATTAACTGGAAAATCCATTTTTATGATCATCAGTTTTTATTTGGGTTTAGCCTAAGCAATACTTGTCTTTAAGTGTTCTATAAATGTTCATAATGAAAATTTAATGATAAAAGGTATTTTCCCATAATTTAATCTCAAAATTTTATTTCAACATCTAAAAAAAAAGTTTGTTGGTCTACAATGATTTAGAAGCAAGTTTTTTGTAGCAAATATTATGTTGTTTCATGTTCCATATATTTTATATAAAATATTTAAATTGGAATGATTGTTGTGAAATATAATTTTTCTCTTCTTTTTTTCTCATTTATTGCTCCAATTCCAAACTGTGAATACAGTTCTGCAAAAGGTGCTGGAAATTGGAAATCAACATATCGATATTCATAACACCGTCTCGGTTTCAAATTGTTAAAATTTAAAGAGATTGTTAAAATTTAAAGTTACGTATATTACATCGTAACGCGACCAATTTTTTTTTCTTCCATGCATACAATTCTTCAGTTTTAAGCATTTTAAAAACAATCTCAAAATTTAAGTCTTACAGTAAATTTAAGAGTAAATTAAATTATTTTAATCATAAGATGTTAATAAAATTAATAATATTCTCTTTAAAATAATAAATTTTGACCCATTTTCCTTCCAGTTAAACCTTTAATCGATTCAAAATTTTCGAAGAAATTATACATTTTACCTTTATACGTATATAATGAAGACATCAGATTCGGGTTGGAATATCCCCACTCCATCAATCATTTTGTTAATGTTGAAATACATCTAACTTTTATAGTTTTTATGATAAAATTTAAATATTTTCACCAGAAAATTTCTTACTAAATATTAATAGTTCATAAATTTTGTATTTAGCTAAATAATTCTGAATCGAATTAAATTTTAATTATACAGGATCAAGAACGGAAATTCATAAATATTTATTTGGAAAAATTATTTAAAATGATATTATGGAT
Source organism: Ricinus marginatus (assembly GCA_028565995.1). Taxonomy (NCBI): domain Eukaryota; kingdom Metazoa; phylum Arthropoda; class Insecta; order Psocodea; family Ricinidae; genus Ricinus; species Ricinus marginatus. The sequence goes on from JAOWBB010000005.1 coordinate 4,329,763, forward strand.
TCTTATAGAAATTATTTATTTTCTCTTACACTGAAATTGACAATAGATTCATTGATAGAAAGAAAACTTGCTAAATTGAAGAAATTACAACTGAATTTTACTTTTTTAATGCTGTTACTGCCTTACATGATTTAATAAGTACAGTCACAGGCACATGAACATCCGTTTTAAACCATTGCTATGTTAATTATTTCCCTTGTGACAGCGTTAGTGTTTCCGTTTTGAAACAGAATCACAACAGAAGCGAAAAAGACAGTTTTATTTTTTTTTTAGGAGAGCAAGGAAAAAATAAATGGATCTCATGCAAAGTAACAGGCTGATGCAAAGCTTCGTGAGTTCTCTTATCTCATTATATCTATGTATATTAATCGTACTTTTAGGTTAAAGAAGTTAAGTTTTTCAAAACAGAATATTAACTTGAAATGATTAAAATTATCGGATGAAGACACAAGTTATGAGAAGTTTTTGTTACTTTTCTAAATTACCTGACGTCTTACGTGAATTTTCATGAATAAAAGCAGATCCTTTATTATTAGAAGAGTAACTTTAATAATTTCTTCATTTTTTTAGTAGTTAACTTTAACCTTTTTTTATTTTGTGAATAATGAATTTATATGTTTAATAATGTATAATATATAAAAAGTAAAATCTCTGATCAAACAATTTGGAGCAATGAAATTTTAGATTTCTAAAATCAACTTTCAACATTTTGTATGAATTTTATTTTATTATGAATGTTGTGTATTAGTTGCTAACATTTGTGTTTGGATCGGATGTAATTTTCTTACATATAACAAACATCAAATTATGATTTATTGACTTCTCATATTTAACAGCAGTGTTT
>JAOWBB010000005.1:4330706-4383053 GCA_028565995.1 Ricinus marginatus
GATGTAAAACCAAATAATAAAGCTAAGAAACTTCTCGAAGATCGCTTGCGACGTTTACATCAAAGAGAAGAATATTTCCGACAGAGAGAAGAACTATGGGGGTAAATCAATTTGTTAATTTTTAAATCATATATTCAAATCGTTGGCATTCAATGAATTTCTTTCTTACTGGATATTTTTGTAAATTTTATAAGAAGAAAGTTGATCCTCAGTTAGTGGTAGATGTAAAACCAAATAATAAAGCTAAGAAACTTCTCGAAGATCGCTTGCGACGTTTACATCAAAGAGAAGAATATTTGTAGGAAGTTAAACTTATTTAAGCTAAAAGTAATAAAAATGTGATTTCCTAGATAATCAATGCTATTTTATATTTTTTTTTCTGGGATAAAATAAATTATGTATTTCTAAAAATATATAAATATAATTATACATGAATATACTTATAAATACATATACCCATTTTTTAATTACCACATAACAGACTTTTACTAACAATTAAACTTTCGTAGATGTAAAATTTTATAAAATTTTTTTAGGGGCTTTTATCCACATATGGTCTCCAGACATTTTGGACCTGAAGCTCCACAACCTCCCTTCCCACCGGTGAGCTCTTTTAGTATTTCTTTTTCGTCATATTTTTATTCATTATTTTTATATTCATTACGGAATATTTTTTAATTTACGAAATGATGACTATTTAGATGACGAGTCTGAAACATGATGTATTTTGGCTTCTGATCGTAAAATATAAAAATTTTAATTTTTATTTATATCGAGTGATACTTTTTTGTAATAATTTAAGAACTTTTTTTACAGAATCCTGTTTATCGCCGACCAGAAACAGCAGATGATCGTCATGTATTGCACAGGCACGATGAAATCTGCCCGTCGGGAGAAGAAATCGATGCTTTTGAAAAAATAATGGCACACAACGAAAGAGCATTGAAATTAGTTTCTCTTCATCTTAACGAAGAAGCAGCAAAAAAAGCTGGTGAGAAATTATTTGTGATTCTTATTAATTAAGAAACAGACGAAAATGCTGCAGAGCATTCACGAACGATGTTTCATTTGGATAGTTTTATTTGGCGCATTAATCCAAAAAAGTTTTAACGAATTTAATGAATGGGATATCTTTTATTTTTTGTAGCAGCCGCTGCAGCAGCCAAACCTGGCGCTAAATCTGTAACAGCTAAACCAGCTACTATTACTACCAAACCTGGGACTCCAACTAAACCGGAAGATGGAAAAAAAGAAGAAGTTAAGAAAGTTGATGGTAGTGATGGGACTTTGTGAGTAAAAAATTAACTCTGTAGAATTTGATTGTTCAACATATGATGCTAATTAACAAACCTAGCTCGCTTTGAGTGGAAAACTGTGAAGAAAGTTTCCCTATATATACTGATGCGTCAAGATAATAACAGTCATAATTGTTCTTACTTTTTTTATTATTAATTTTTTTTTATTTTAAATTCGAGGTTTTCCTTTCACAAAGATAACGACGAAACTCAACCTTCTATGCTAAAGGGAACCATGAGAGTTGGATGTATGGCGAAGGGGCTCCTTTTGAGAGGAGATACTGCAGTAGATTTGGTACTTTTATGTTCTGAGAAACCAACAAGAACGTTATTGTTTAAAGTAGCTGAAAGTCTTCCTAAACAATTGCAGGTAAACTATTGAGGCTTTATATTTCAATTACTTAATTATTCTGGTTAAATTTAGGATACATTAAGAGTAATTTTATAGCTTAAAATAATATTTGTTGTTAAAAAGGTCGACTTGTTGAAACGAGAACCCTTATTTAATAAAAAAAAATTATAAATCAGCGTTCGTCAGTTTTAAAAATGATCAAATTTTAAATTTAAAAGTAAATCATATTTTTGGTTGTAGATTGTTGCTCCAGAAGAGAAATATATGGTACAAAAAAAGCCAGAAGATGCTGCTATTACGGTAATGGATACAAAGGAACCTCACAATACAGTGACAATAACCTTAACTTCACCACTTATGAGAGAGCAGCCTACAACAGATATAGCAGCCGGTGGTTAGTGAATATGTGATCTTCAATTTGACATCACAAAACCAGGGGCCACGCCTTTGAACAGATTCGAAAGGCTTTGATTTTGTGTTTCTCTTCCTTCGTCGATGTAACTCCATTTTAGATGTCCTTTTTTCTAATTCCTTTTCATGAAGCACTTATTTTAAGATTACTTTTTCTTCTTTAATAACAATAATTCTCTTCCATAAAATGAAATCAAGGTTTAGTGAGTATTTGAAAATTTAATATAATCTTATCTATGAAGGTTAAATGGCTTGGAAAGAAATCTTTATTAGTGGGAAAATATATACAGATAAATTTTTAATTTTAGGCCTTCTAAAAATTGTTAATTTGATAACGATGTCTCTTAATAGCTGCTATAAACTTTAAAAAAAAATTTTTTTAAATGGGAGAGAAAATATAACATGGTTAATGAATAAAGTATAGAAGTATATTGGAAGGAAACTGGCCTGAATTCAAAGAGAAACATTCAAAGGATGCTGGTAACTTATAAAATGGCCCCTGGATTTTTAAATTTTTGCTAGCTTGTGGCCTGTTGATTGATAAGCTAGCAAAAGCTCAGGCCAAGAAAAGGATAAAATATTAGCACAGCAACACCTCTTTCACAGGTCCCAATGTTGATACATCTTACTTTTTTTTTAGGAATTTGACTTGTGATTGAGAATTTCTTACAATTGTTCTTTTCATGTGCCTGTCTTTTTAATTGCTAAGTTTCTAGGTTGTTGGTTGGACTCCTGGTCATAAGCAAACTGCAAGAATTTTCCAATATTTGCTCTGGAGTTTTGGTTCATATACATAATAAGACTTTTTCTGTTCTTGAATGAAATTCATTTAGAATTAATGAATAACATTCATTTTTATTTGAATCGAAATGATGGATTCATATAAATTTCAGCAGTAAAAAAGAATCCATTTTTGTTTAGTTTTTTATTATTTCTATAGCTAATGCTTATATAAAAAAAATATTTCTTTGCGTTTAGAATTAAGAAAGAACATTATATGATTTTTGAAATATCTTAGGTTGATTTTCGAAAAATATTTCAATTATTTTAAATATATTTTACTATGTAATCTTAGGTTGAGATACCAGTTAGTAAAATTACATTTTCTACTGTTTCTCAAATTCAGCATTTGACTCACTAGCTCACCATTTGCTTCACATGTTTGAAAATAAATTTATCTTTATTGTTTTCTTAAATGCACACAGTTATTTAAATTAATGATAAATGAGAAGTGTAAATTATTTGAGGTTTCAATTAAACTATTATTTTTGTCCAAAAAAAATTAAAAAAGAAAAAGTTTTATTATTGTTTGACCAGAATTCCACATAGCAAGATTTGCGAATATTGAAACATCCTTGATGCTTGCTAATGGCCACTTTAATTCGTAGACGGGAAGCCCGCGGCGCCCAAGAAGCCGGTTCAAAAGGATCCGCCGGACGTCCTCGACAAGAGCAAATGCCTCGACGCTTTAGCCGCTCTTAGGCATGCTAAATGGTTTCAGGTTTGAACCAATGGAATTTCATTCTTAACTTTAAGATAAATATGGAATGTTCAGATTTTTACATCAGCTGTTTTTAAAAATTTTTTTATAAAAAAAATTCCATAAAATATTTTTGTGATGATTCTGAACTTGGTTTAACTCTAAAATTCCTTATAAATCATCCCTTTTCTCTATTATTTTAACTTTTACAATTCAAATATTGTTCCTTTTCTTACATAATCGTCCTCGGAAAGTTAAAAAAAAATTTGCATTTGTTTTCAAAATTTTATTTCAAGTTTTATTAATTTTTTTAAACTTGAAAAAGGATAAACACATTTTGGATTATAAGAGTGTAAATTTTTATGCTATTTACAACTTTATTACTTAATTATCAAAAAATGACTCATTCATTATTATAAGTTTATATTAAATTAGCATTTCTTTCATGTGGAAAATAAAACAATACTAAGTTGGTACTAATAAAGAAAATTTCTTATTATAAAATGTATACATTTCTAAAAAATTATACTTAATTTTCATACTTTTTATACTTTTATTGAATATTGAGAATCAGTACATATGAGAATATTGAGAATAAATGGATTTTGAGTACAGATAAACTCTATAAACATTATTAAATAAAATTTTTTTGGTAATTTTTAAAAAGTTTGTTGTGTTGGTACTTTATATTCTGAATTAAAAATTTTTTCTAAATTCATATCTTAAATTTGAATTACAGACAATTAATTAACTTAATACATTAAGCGTGATGTAAAAATTTGGGTCCATAAATCCACACTAGAGTTACCCCATCATGTCTGATATCATGAAATAATATTTTTTTCTCCATTTACATTGTTATTCCTAGCATTCCATTTAGCCTATATTCGTATTTATTTATGTCAGACATGTCATTTTAGATCCGTGGTCGAATAACAATTATATTTTTTTCAAAATTCTATTAAAAATATAATTTTGAAAAATTTTATTTTGCACGTTTCACTGATTTTAAAAATATTTTTGCCAATTTCATTGTTAAACGTTAATTTTATTCTTATAATTTATGTTATTCGTCGACGTTCAGTCTATAAGTGATTTTGCGAAACTGAAATCCTCCACGCTTTGCCATGTGGATGTAAGAAAAAATCCCCGCGATTTACAACTCGGTTATATTGTTCTGCTTAAAAAACATCGAGATGGCAAATTATTAAATGTTAATAGTGAAATTCCGATTTTATATATGTAAATTTACTTCTGTTGCTTTCCGAAAATATAAAAAACAATTACAAAAAAGGGAAAAAATAATAAAGTAGGAATTCATAGTCGAAATTTTTTCTCGTTGTTTCGATAAAATCATTGTAATGTCTATAAATCCCACATTGTGTTCGCTCTTAAAATATTTTTGTATATAATTAAATTTGACTATGGATTTTCAAAATTTTATCATAATTTGATCAGCTCACAAAAATAATCTTTTTTCCTTTTTTTTAAGTTGCTAACAGTATTAATTTTAAAAGAGCTTATTAACTGATGGCAATGTTTGATTAGTTTTAAATAATTGAGCTGGTCAAGGAGTGACTGAGTGGGTGTATGATAATGGCAAAAGTGTGGATAAAAATAGGAATATTCTATTTACAAAATTATTGTGTGTTTTAGGCTAGAGCGCAACGTTTGCAAAATTGCGTGTTGATCATTCGCATTCTTAGAGATCTCTGCCAGCGAGTTCCTACGTGGGCCCCTCTAAATAGCTGGGTTAGTGAAAAAGCAGTTCTATATTTGATAATAATTTAAATTTCTAATGAGTAATAACTTTTTCAACTTAATTTTTTAGGCAATGGAACTTTTAGTTGAAAAAGTAATAGTATCAGCAAATAGTACTCTGGGTCCTGGTGATGCCTTACGGCGAATTATGGAAGCCATAGCTTCTGGTATTTTACTCCCAGGTGGTCCTGGTCTAATGGATCCATGTGAAAAAGAACATGTTGATGCAGTAGGTTCAATATCTAATCAACAGAGAGAAGATATTACAGCATCTGCGCAGGTAAAAAAATAATTATTTTATTAATTATACTATTTTTGTGTATGTAATAATGTATATATAAAGGCTGATTTATATTTCATTTTAAATCTATTCTTAGCATGCTTTGAGACTTATAAGTTTCCGACAAATTCATAAAGTCCTCGGTATGGCTGAACCATTACCGCCTTCCAAATTCTATCGTTATATGAGAAAAAGGAGACGTGAAGGTGGTGGAGGAGAAGGCAATGATGGTACGTATGAAATGTTTTTTTAAAATATCGATTCATTCGTAAGTCAATTTAATTTCAATTAGTAAATATTTGAACATATATTGTAATATGAAATTTTTCTAAGTAAAATAATTTAATTATTAATTTTGTTTTAAAGCTGTTGACGGCAAAAAAGATAAGAAAGATGAAGGAGTAAAACAAGAAATAAAGATGGAAACTGACGGAAAGTAGTCATATCCAGTTTTGCTTCAAGATTGTTTGTAATTATATGTAGTTATGCATCTGTACGTTTTGTTCAGTTTGCATTTCAGATTAATCAGTAAAAAAAAGAAATACATTCAGAAATTTTTCTGCAAATTCCTTATTGTATTACATACGTATGAATAACTGCATTATTTCATTCTTTTTAAAATAATTTTAAAATATTTTCTCTCAAAATTCCGATCTTTAACAATGGAAATTGTTACCCAGGCTGCCTTAGCAAAGAAAATCTTGTATTTTCTTAATTTTTAAAAAGTTTGTATGCTTACTTAATACTCATAAAGCATACTAATAAAAAAAAAGGTAGCTTAAAATATTTTTTCAAATATAAAATTTTGAACGTTTATTCTGTTTACCATTTCGACTATCAGCTTAAATTTTGTTGTGAACGATTGAAAGATCTTAGTAAGCCGAATTTTAAAAGTAATCTATTAATAATTTTTGTTCAATTCTTGAAAATTTGTGAGACGAAGCAAAACATGAATTCAGAAATTCTTATCAATTTTAAATCATTTAAACCAAATAAAACCTATTTTATTTTTGAAATTATATATATTTTTTCACCATAAAGTATCCAGAATTTTTTTGATAAGAATTTTACATTCAGCATGGAATATATATTTTAATATAAATATATATTCTATTTGATCATAAGAAGCTTGAAAGATTGATTTTAGTTGTGATGATGTGTAAAATTAAAATAAATGATTTGGGGATTTAAAAACAAAAAAAATTAATATTTAAGAAGTTAATATCGTTCCAATTTATACTAATATTATTATTTTTTTTTTTTTAAATATTAAAGGGAATTTAAGTGCATAATGTCGTTTGAATCAGAATAAATGAAGACTAGAAAACGAGCGATTAAGTTTAAAGAAAATAGAAAAGTTTAAAAAATAATTTCTAACTGAGTAACTTAATAGTAATAAATGAATAAATACATAAAAAAATAAAAATCAATAAGTTTTATTAAACTTAATTGAGTGTATTTGAGTTTTGCAAATTTGTTTGTTTTAGATCAAAATAGTTTTTAAAGAAATCATTCTGAGTTTTTGTCGTTTATTAACTTTTGAGCCCGACAAGTAATATTGACTATCTTATTAAAATACTTTTTCTAAAGGCTCATTAATTATATTTAACTCTATAAAGAATAAGTAATTTACATTAATATTTGGCATTAAAATTTTGATGTCTAGTCGTAGAATATTTTGAAACATTCAATTTCAGGAAAAAATTGCTTTCCCATTATTAAATATAAATATTTAGATCTGAATTTGCCCTAATATTTTTAACAGTTTATTTTCATGCCCTGCCGAATTTTCAATTACTTTTCTCTTTCCTATGCTGTTTTATCCGTTGATTAAGTTCTTAACAAATGATGATGCTAAATTATTTTTTTATATTAATTGACTTTAGTAATTTCTTATAAATGTTAAATTCACAAATCATATTGATGATTTTCATAAGGTCATAAAAAATGACCTCTGAGAATCATGCTTTTGATACAGTATTGTTCAAAATTTCGGGTTCTAAGCAAAATTTATGATTGAAAATAACTTAAAATATTTGAAGATTATCACGTTAAACAAGAAATCACCTGAAAACGAAAATAAATTAAAATAGATAATGATTACCCAGAAAATTTAAAAATAAAAGAAGTGAAACAGTTTAATTTCATTTTAAATCGTATTTTTTTGCTTGCCCGAAATTTTAACTTAGTTATCAATAATCCATTTCTTATTTTGCGAAAAAAATCCTTTTCATCTTGCAAGTAAAAGGTATTTTTTAAAAAAAGCAATCATATGAGATATTTTGTGTTTGATTTGAATTTTAATTTTTTCTAATATTTTTTATTTTATTCAGCTTTTGTAATAATTTTTTAAGAATTTTTTGTAGTAAAATTTGGAATGTAGTTAATAGAATAAATATGAGCTAGTAAAATTTTGATTAATTTTTGAAATAAGGAATGGATTTTATTCGAAAAATTGCATTTTAGACAATTATAACTTTTATCATCATGTTTTGGGAATTTTTTTTTTAGATTATTTTATATTTCGCTCTTTCAATTTCCCCACAAAGAGCAGTTTGTCAAATGTTTAATCGGAATTTTTTCACATAAAATCAATAATTTAAACTAAATATGAAATTAACTCTTGAATTGTGAATAGATGTAAAAAAAAGAACAATTTTACCTATATTATTTAAACGTGAGTGTAAAATTATTGATTGCTATTTAGGGCTGCTTTCAATGTTGAAGAAATGCCGTCATAATTGTACATACACTACTTCGAAAGGTTTTTCGAATTTAGCGTGCAGAGTATCTTCCTACAGCACTTTCTAGAGCAATGCACAATTATCTTTTTTTTTTTTGGTCTTGAAGTAACAAATTTAACATTCCATTTTGAATATTATGCAGAAAAGTCATTTTCGAGATATTGCACTCCCTTCTATGTTTGGGATCTGTAAATTTTTAAAAATTGTAAACTATTTTCTCTCGATATTGTATTCAATTTAAGAATTTTATTATGGTGAAACTTGGGGTTTATTTAAAAGAAAGAAAGGAAAATTATGAATTAGTATAATTATGATTCATTTTTAAATTAGGAGTGGATTTGGTTTGAATTTTTTAAATGTAAATTCTTTTTTATATTTTGGGAAAAGTCAATTTTTACAATTTAAAACGAGCAGAAAAGAAGCTCCATTACGTTGACAAATTGTATGTGTAACCGAAGACAGCACGTTTTGTTTAAGAGCAGTAAATTTTTTTTTTCTTTTTAAAATATCTGCCATTATGTTTTTAATTTGGTTGAGATTTTATTTTAGTCTACTGTCTATGTAAGTCATAATTTAAATGGTTGAGGTTCATTTTTACTCAAAAAATTCTCAGATCATTAAAAAGAAAGAAAACCAGGTAGATATGATTTGATTTTTTTTTTTTTTTTTTTTTTTTTTCACGAGGTCCTTTGAAATTGTAAGCTTTCTTCGTGAGGTGCACATTTTCCGGTCAAATTCCTAATTTTCGGTTACGAGCAGACCTGCGTGCATCCGAAATGAGAAATTGAGGATGATTTTTGCGCGGAATCTGATTCCGCGATACTTTTCTACCGATCCCGCGAATCTAAGGCTCGGCGCCACAGGAAAATCAATTTTTCCTTTTCCCGAACTGATTTGCGCGAAAATTCCAGGCGGGTTATTTTTTTCCAGGGGAAGGCAAACTTGGTCGGATCTCCCTCCCAGTATACTTTTAATTTGCAGAATTCAATTAGTAATATACTTAATCAAGCAGATTTTTACGGCCGGCCGTATTGGATTTCTGAAATTTCTCCCGAATGCAAAATTTGCATGTGGAAAATAGAAAATCCTTCCGACGTCCCCGGAGTATTCTCACGTTTAACAAGCTCATCATCTGCCGCTCCCATTTTATGACCGGCAGAATTTTTAAATTCGAAATTTTCTCTCTATATTTACCGGAGGAAAAGAGGAGAGAGTTTGATAGTAATGGATGTGGCGGGGAATGTTTTTTTTCCATTTACGCCTTCTTTGGAAAAAACTCGTTCAGAAACCTGGAATTTGCGGAAGCGAATCTCGCGAGCTGAGAAATTATTTTCTCCGAAGGTTTTTCCACGTGCGGGAAATCCCGATCGTTTCGCTTTCTGAACGCGTTTTACGTTGGCTGAAGCGACGAAGGCCCCTGCGAAATTTCCCCCGCTGGGTAATTATTTTGCTATTCGTTGACCTGCTGACGGAAGCGGCGGTGACGGATCAGTCGCAGGGACGCATTGTGCGGCGCCGCTCGTTTGCCGCCGGGAGGTTTCTCTTTCCGGTAATTTAAAAGGAAAGGAGAAAAAATGAAATCTCCATCAACTGGATCGTGAAAATGTTCGGTCACATTCGGTGCCATTTGCCCGCACCCTTTAACCTTATTTCACTTCCGTTCCGAGTTGAAAGGCGGCGGAATTGAGCTCTGAAAACTTGTCCGTTTCCCGGGGTCGTCCGTTTGTCTCCCGTAAAAAGTCGAGGCGGTTTCTGAAAGCCTTCGCGCGGTGTCGGATGCCTTTTTGCCCCGTGCCACGAGGGTTTCCGGTCGAGTGATTCGGTGCGTCTCTGTTCCATCGGCAGAAAGCGGAAGCGATCGGTCGGGCGAGGGCAACTTTTCCCTGCTTCCCCGAGGGTGGGAAGCTCCCGTCACGGTCCGCCCCTTTCCGGCAGAGGAGGAAAACCTGTCGACGGTATTTGCACGGTTCTGCGGCAGACCCCGACGGCACGTCGGGCCGGTCGCGCGCACCTGAAATCCGAAATTGGAGTTTTTTACAGGAGAAAAGCATCAATTTCGGAAAGAAAATTGTCATTTTCTCGCGGCTTTTCACAAGAAGAATATTTCGCTGCAGATCCGGGAATGCTATCTCCATGTTTTCCAGTTTGTTTGTCCCTTTTTCGAAAACTAAATCTATTCAAATTGCGTAAATATTTTTTCTTTTTTTTTTTTTTAATGCAGACGGGATCGATTAGCTTGGAAAAATTTTAATAAATTTTTTCTTAATAAAATTATTTATTGACCATTACAATTCACAAAATAACGATACATCAAAATTACATAATGGAAATAAACTGTAGCGTTCGGCGTAACGCATCGTGTATAATGTAAAAATATTTTGAACAGTTTTAAAGCGGCATTTCGCACGTCGTAACGCAAAATCGTGGAGGACCTGCAGATCCTTTATCCCTCTGAACGATTCTAAAGGCGTCCGCGGTACTGCGACCGACGCCAAAAAATTGAAATTTCGAAAGAGAGAGGAGGAGGAAGAAAATTTTGAAAAAACTTCTCATTGCAAAGTCGAACGCTTCAATCGGTGAGCCCAATTAAAAAGAGGAAACATCGCCGGCGACCGGAAAGGAACGTTCCCCGATCCGAATTCGGGTTTGTCGAGTTTCCCCTTCCGGCGTGCGCCGCAAGGGGCAAAAGGAGGAAAAAGAAATTTCCGTTTAATGCCAGGGGTTGCTTTTTTTTGCTTCCACGTCACCGTCAGGAGGCGTCGCGGCGAAATTTCGTAAGCCGCGAACGCCGGACGAGTCGAGTTTTGCCGCCTCACGCGCGATGGATTGGCTCCGGGGGCGTCGCCACCTTTTTCTTCGCCGGCCCCGATTCCTTCGCTGCCGGGTTTCACGGTCCGAAATCGTCACGCGGCTCCCGACGCGGGAAGAAAAAAAAAAAAAAATATTGCGACGACGCTTTCAGAACGAGCTCAACGTTCGCTGCTCGAATGGGAGGCGGGTGATGCTCCGAAACGCGGCGCATCCCGTGTTTCGATTGCGGAAGCGCGAAAAATCCTCTCGAGAGGGCGGAAGCCACGGAATAATTTTCTTGTGCATCCTTTAAATCCGCGAAATTCGGCCATCCCCCCCCCCCCATCCTCGCGATAATGGTTTATTCATGTGCATTTAGCCGACCAAAATATTAATTGCCTCGCACGATGGTGGGAAGCGTCATAGGTGAAATTTTGCATTTTAACCTTAATTTCTTTATAGGTTCGATGTTGAAACTAATGGAGCCTACGTGAAATATTTATAAAACGACGTTAATTTTTGCCTGTAAATTCTGACGATGAGCCCTCAAGTTTTGGAAATTTTCGCATTTCCCCAAGTGCCAAATTACCTTTATTTCCATTCTGATGCGACGGTAACGTTCGTCCGTCATAATTTTGGTATAAGCTTCGATTTACCGCGGCTATTTCCTTAAATTCGGGCGTTCTTCCCTCGAAGCATGTTCCGCGTTCAGAATTTTCGTTCGCTTTCCGCCGGTCGCGCTTTTCCGGTCCTTCGATTTACCTTGCAGGAGTTTCGGGACGGGAAGTGACGGAGGTCTCTGGCAAATTTCATCGGTTCCTGAAACCGTTTCCAGACGCGCTCAGGCGGCGTTAAGCCTCCTCATAATGGTCATTATTGTCAATTATGAAAGATTTATTATCGTACCCTGCCTTTTTTTTTTTTTTGTCACTCACTCGTTATTTATTATCACCTTCGGGTTTGTCCATCGTTTCCCGACGTGCATTCTTTATAAATAAGTTCGTCCTCGTATATTTTGTGGCCCGCAAAGCAGGTTTCCTCCATCGTGGCAGCTCATTGTTTTTGTTTGCCCCCCCCCCGACATCGGATCCAAACTGATGCTGCGAGGTAAAATTGTTGTACAGTAATCGGGCTAATGAGTCGTAAATAATTCGAAATCGGTTCGGTCTTTCCAATCTTTTCTGGCTTCGCCTTCAAAATTGCTTTTGAACATCCTTCAAACCTTGGTTCGGTTCACTTTATCGCGGTGATTGATGAGGCCCCCGAACTCCGGAAGATAAAATGCCTTTAAAAGCGTGCCACGACAAGGAGTTCCTCGCGCTGCAGCGCCGTACGTCCGACGGCGCTCGCCTTCGCTTCCGGCAAAAAATTCGGAAGGGAAAATAATTGCTGATATTCAATAAAACGAAGAAAACCCGTGTATTTGTCCCGGAAACTCGGAATCTGTAAAAATCGAAAAAAAACCTGAATTTACCGTAATCCGAAAAATTTCCGTCCCGCCCCCGGTGCAAGGGTTTAAGGGGGAGTATAAAAAGGGACGTTTTTTAGGCACGTGAAATTTTTCAAAAAAGGTTCGGGAACTGAAACGTTGGAGGATCCTCCCGCGAAAGTCCGGGACGCGAGACCTTAATATCGATCATCGAATGAGTCGCATGTTCCATAACATGTTACAAGATATTAGATATATGTCTGGAATATTAAATCATCCGGGAACGACTGGCTTTTCATTTTCGGAATATCTCTCCATATTTCGAAATACCAGGAGGAATTTAACCCGGAGTCTGCCGTGCGAAATGCGACTGCCATCGTGTTCATTTCACTGTAATTTAACGAAAAAAAGCTCGCGGAGAAAACCAATGTGTATCGCATCTTTTAAGTAGTTTTCCCGGAGCATTTTTTTTTTTTTTTCATTCCTGCACCTCCGCAGGAATCGCCCACCTTTAAAGCGAGGAAAAGGGAGAAAAACCATATATTGCCGCATAGAAATAATCACGTAGCTGTCAGCTCTAGTTCTATATTTTATGTAGGATTTACAGAAAAGATAAATATTTATTTTGATACGGGATTCTTTGTGAATAGCTTCTGACAACCGAGGTGGAGCCATCCGTGATTATTTTCTGCTGGAAAACGCAGGAATCGATATCCTTCTGCCTTTTGATATAAACATCCTGCGACATTTTTTATCGCCCACCTTTACATTAGCAACAGTTATAATTTTATTTTCAACATATAAAGCAAATCCCTTTTTATTGCGGCCATTATATATATATATATATATATATATACACACACGTATCTGATGTGTGTATCTCGAATTTTCATTTCGGAGCAATAAAAAAAAAAAAAAAAAAAAATCTTCCGAAAGCGTCTCATACAGGGTTAAGCGATTCTGGATTTTACGGCTTTAAGAAATAGTATTAAAATTTAATAGTCAGCACTTAATTGAAGCCAAAAGGGCTTGAATTTATGGTTAAAAAACTAATATTTTCCCTTTCAAGTGATTTTTAAACTCCGCGATTTGAGTCATGAGGAAAAATTAATTCTCCCGCAGCGAGCAAACGACATTTGTATTGCGCAGAAAAATAAAATATATTCGGGGATCGCAAATCGGTAATTTTCTGTTAGTTCCATCGTTCGAGGATTTTATATATTTGCCAGTAAATAATATCATTTGTAAAACTCACGTTAGGCATTGGTTCGCATACAGACCTTCCATGCGCACCATTACAACGTCTCCGGCCGTTAACCGGCCAATTTCTAATGAACTGATCGTTAACGTACCTCGTTTTCCGGCTGTACCCTGCAGCATTTTTATCATTTTCTTTTCCGCCGCCCGACAGGAACGCCCTGCCCCATTACGAGGTTTATGTCTTGTAAAAGTCGGAAATAATTAAAGGCAGCATCTCCTTTCCTCCTTTTCGTCGCACCCCGGTGACCCATGTCGCCGCGACTGCTTGCGCTTACACCCGCTGAAAAACCTGCAAATCCCCGTGGCCGCTTTCTGGACGAACCGCGGGGGGGGGGGGGGCGCTTTTCCGGGGCCCGTCGCCCCAGTGCCAATATCTGCAGATGGTCTTCCCGCAAGTTGAAGCTTCGAAAATTCCGCGTCGCGGAGCCGGGACCATGGTAAGTAACAGAAAAGATGGAAAATTTTCATACGGGGAATGCCTTCGAGCACTCCTGCGGCGCGAGAGCGGAATTTTTTCCGCAGAACGAGACCGTCTCCTGCTCCGCCCGGAGCCGGCTCATTTTCGGACGGGGTTCGGCGGCCGCTCGGGCTCCGGGCATCGCTTTCCCCCTTCGCCACGGGTCCGGGCCGCGGGTGGTCGCGGAAAAGCCGAAGAAGATCCCTAAAGAAACGCGAAGTTCCTCGTCAAAGCTCTGTCGGAAAATATCTTGAATAAATGTGAAAAATCGTCTTCGTCGGCGCGGGATGCTGGCAAAAAAAAAAAAGAAAAAAAAAATCTGGAAAGAAGAGAGAAAACGCTGAAAATAAACCAAATGTTTTTTTACAAGTGAGGGAAAATAAATGAAAGCAATTAATATTTTTGTATAATCGGCATTTGAAAAATTTCTGCAATTAGAACCTCTTCTCTGCTCGCCATATCCATCCATGTACATTAAATATTATATTTTCAATCCGCCTCGATTCTCATTTATCATCTTCCGGAAAGATAATTTAAATATCAATGGAGATTTATTTAAATTGACTTTTTTTTTTTCCGCACAAAGAAACGACACCGTTTTAAATGTAGGTTCGTGCCTATGCCGAAATTTTGGATGGATGAGGAGCAACTCCCAAAATTTAGTTTTAAACTGCCCCTCGAAGGATGAATAACAGATAACGTCCATTGTTAAAAATTTCAGTTTGGACAGTTTCATATTCAGTACTTACTTCATAGCACTCGTAACTTTTTTTTTTTTACATTATGCCTTTATTTGACTCTATAACTCATTTTTATGTTGTTAAATTGCTCATCTAACAATAAAATCACATTTAATTATTATTAAAAATTTCTTATGATTAAAATACGAATAAAATAGTTTAATATTTGTCCCTAAGGACCACTTTAATTCACATTTTAAGAATCACGCTCTAATAATAATTATCAACATGCATTGGTAAAGTAATTTTCAAAACCGATTTTCACTTTTATTATTTAAAAAGTACTTTCGCATTATCAATCACAAAAATTGGCGTTTTTAGAGGCTCATGATCCATGAGCCACAACAGAAAATGCACTTATGTTGCTGATGTGGAGTTGTATTGATACCACGAGTGAAAAGCAAAATTTTAACAGTATCGAATGAACGTTATAACTTAGTTTCGGTTTTTATCCTTTCTTTCTTTATTTTATCGACACGGAAAAAACATGTTTTACATCCTAAAATTCTTCTATAGCATTACTTATTGATTCTAAAGCATAATAAATTTGATGAATAATTTGATTTTTTTTTTTTTTTTTTTTTTTTTTTTACCTTTGAGAGTACGAGTACCAAGGAAATTGTATTAAATTTGGATGCGAGACATAATTGTAACATACATGGTATCTATGTCCGTTTAAATTTTTAGAAATGATGCGAGCTAATTGAAGAAACTTCGAGTCGATATGGAATCTGAATTTACTTTTACAGCCGAACGTTGCTGAGCAGTTTGCGGTTTTTACGGCATTATTTGGAGAATTTAAACTTACCTGAATCGACATGCAAAACAAGTAATTTTTAAAATGGTTTTGTGTGAGACTACACCCTCTTAAAGCTTGTCTTGTGATAGGATTTGATAAGATATATGCACATAAAGTGAAATGTACGAAGATGTAAAAATGACTTAATATAGTAAATGTGACGTATAAAATAATTTAAGTGTAGTAACTACAAAAAATTTTGCGGGAATAGCAATTCCCGTCAGTCAGCTCACATCATGGTTACTTATTATGGACCTGAGTTTACGAGCCATCAGATAAATGAGCTGCATACCTATAATATTCCCCTATAAAATAGAGGTGAGTTTTATGTCTTTAAGGTCTCCCTCCGAGCAGAGCAAGACGGCTTGTCGGAAGCTTGTGCAGTGCAGCCTCAACCAAAATCATCGGATCATTTGAAAAATTTTTAAATCTGAAAATCTTCCCTTTCGTTTTTGAGAACAAGAAAGATAAGTGACAAATGTAAGGCGAGGCGAAACTTAACCTAAACTTAAAATAAAATTTAATTTTGAATGTGAAAAAAATCTTTTTGTTTGTCGCAACTTTTCCAAGATGGAGGAGGCAGTTTGTCCCGGGATACTTTTCTAAAATTCGATGCCGTGATTGGGAAAAAGGCAGTTGGGGAGTTATTAAAAATCACATAATAAGTAAATCTTATTATGTATCATTCGTGAAGCCATAAAATTTTCACCTTTAAAACGCCCTTTGCTGCACATAAGGGATGGGCGCTTCCCTTTTTTTTTTTTTAATCGCACACAAATATTTATGGCTTGATGCGGGTTGCTCCTTCCAAACTCAAAGCGAATAATATATTTTTATCGCCTGCCTTTAAAGAAATATATTTGCAGGGAAAAAGTAAATTGCACGAGCTTATTTCAATTGCTGTAGTGCGATTTTATATCTCGGAGGCTGTTTAGAGCGGTGCCCGGCTATTTCGCCTTCGATGGATCCTCGAAAACTGAGTCGCGCCGCCATTTGGTCCAATTTAAATCATCGGCAAGTTCTTTAGGGAGATTTTCCCGCTTTGTTTCGGTTTGCTGCGGCGGCGGCGGCGGGCGTCGGCAGCACTTCACCGGAAGTGCTTTGCTCGACGTTTTTCTCGGTGGCGGGCACGCCGCGGGATGTGGTAACGCGAGAGGCCTCGGCGGCGGCGAATGCTGTCTCCCATTTCTTATTGATCTCCGGAGGAATTCGTCATGTTACCGCGGAAGGTGCATGCGGCTTTCGTTCGGGTTCGGGGCGTGGAAAGCGGGGCCCCCCGTGGGGGAGGAGGTGGGGGGGGGAGGAAAGAGAGAAATGGGGGCCAAGGGAGGAGAATCGCACAGCAGAAGAATTTCCCCACGAAGTTTTGGGCGTGTTTCGTCCCGAGGAAGGAAACGGGGGTCAAAGAGATGCGATGCCAGTAGAGTCGACGCCGGAAGGAGGGCGTCGCTGATCGTCTACGGCAGCGCCTCGATGCGACGCTTACCGAGTTGCGATAATGCACCGCAGTTGGAGCAAACGTCTCGCGTAATGGACGTGTGCCGTTCGCACTCTGTGCCCCAAAAATCAGTTGGTTTTTTTCTGTATTTTACGAATTTATGAAACAGAATACTTAAAGGTTTATGATTTCCGATTTCGCATATAGTGTCGCCGATGTGACGTGAAATTTCGGGTTGTTTCCGAATTTAATTTTTCTTTTTCATTTTCTTTCCTCGCTTTTCAGTCTAGTTTTAGGTTCCAGTTATTGATGTATGTTAGCTAGTGCTCGAGGATTCAACCGATGCATTAATTTTTATAATTATTTAGTGAATATCGAAAATTGGTGCAACAAGCTCTTAACAAATGAGTATGGATGCAAATTATCCGTATAACTGGGAATATTAGCGGATGACCGGTAATTATATCGCACTTTACATGTAATTAGTGAAAACTCACAAATAATATTTTTATTAACAAAGCTTTTTTTCGCCTGTTAAGTACCTGATGAAAATCATTTAAGTTGAATTTTTAATCGCTGATTAAAACTAGAAAATATAAATATTAATTGAAATCGAACGGGCTGCGAGTTTTTTTTTGTCTGGGGAATTACCAAAGTATATAGTTTTTTGTGTGAGATTTATGTGAATATTTGAAGTTTCTGAAACGGATAAAATATTCTATTACTTTTCTATGTTCAGTTCTATTATTTTTCTCTGTTTCTACGTTATATTATTTTTCTGCTTGCTAAAAAAAATGTTAATTATATCTTGCGTTTAAGATTTCAAATAAAAATGAAAATCTTACTACAGCTAAATAATTTTTTGTTTACTAGACTTTGTGCTCTGTTTTATGCATTTCACGAAAAAATAGCCTGCAGAATCACAAATTCTTTTTTCTTTTCCTTCTAGAGATACGGTTGATCTGATTTTTGTTTTGTGATTTAAATTTAAATTGTCAGAATTGTTTTTTATCTATCCAGAAACCGTGAACTATTAGTAAAGATAACGGTCAGCAAATTCGAAATTAAAGTATTAATATGAAATCACGGAAAAATCGATTTTTAAGAGCATATTATATGCTATAATTGCATATAAATGAATTTTATCACTACATTTGAAGGGATTTTAAAGTCAAGTAAGAATTCACACGCTTTTTTGGATTTCAGTTTGTGTAAATATTATATTTTCAATTTTATAAATAGAGTAAATTGTGATGTAGGTAGTGAGACAATCAGTTTAGCTTGTATGAGAAAGAGTAGCATTTTTTTAGCTATATTAAGATGTATTGAGTGGCATATTATCTTATCATAAATATGTTCATAATGACCTGCAATAATAGGTGCTGTGTATAATAACAATTTAAATAGTAACATAATTTTATTTACGTTGAATGCGTACCATTTGATTCAAGTTGGTCAATTGTGAATAAACAATGAAAAATGTGTTACTGAACACAATATGTAACGTTTAATAAGTACCTCGAACCGTAGCATAGTATGTCCTACTAATGAGCGGTTTCATCATACAGTAGTAATTTTGCGTTTAATCAAGTAACTAAGTAAAAAGTTTGAGATGCATGAAATTTGCAGATTAAGTCTTCAAAAGAGAAATATTTTCGAAGTAAAATTAGTGAACTGAGCTTAGCCATATGATAAACAACTTTGTGGAGAGAATGTTTCTGCATTTCCAGCAGTGGAAGGAGAATCCTCAAAGTTTTAAATTTTCTCTATTTATGTTTGTTAGCGAATATTGCACTGCAGTGTAAGTAATGGGGCTCTGGTGGTTTACTAATACTTAAATGTTTATACGATGAATTATATGGAAAATTCTGGGCCTGGTTTTTAAGGATTTATTTTTGCTACTGATCTATGGGATGTGGCCAGCAATCTGTCTCATTTCTGAAAGTGTAGTGAAAAAATCTGCTAAGTAAATTTAAAAAATACTACAAAATTTGACTTCCGTAAGAAAACTCCAGCATATGGGAGTAAGCATAAATTCAATTTCGAATCAAAATTCAGTTTACTTTGCTAAGATAACTGAAACAGGTCTTGATAGTGCAAATAAAGAAAGTTAAATTAATATCTACAATCCATTAAGAGTTTCTGTGGGAATCTGGATCATTGTCCATATTTGAGATTTAATATTTATTTATACATATATTTATACATGTAAAACGTGGAATCTCTTTATATTTGTAATAGACCAAGTAAGTAGTAAAAAAAGTATATAAGTAAAGATTTATATGATGATATGATTGTATCCATACTGACTTTTTTTTTAAAGAAGATAACCATTATGGATATAAAAATATCCATACTGATTGAATGATTTTAAGATTATTTTTTTTGTGTGCACAGGTATAATTTTTATCTCAGACATTGCACATAAACTGTTTGAACTGCAATAAAATGGAAACGTAATGTAAGACTATGAGGTTAGTTAACTCGAGGATACCAATATTCATTTGCAGATACATAGATATATATTATTTTACACCTACGATTCATACAACTTGACTTTATAATATTTTGTTGTAAACATGAAATTCAGAATGGGTTAATTTTTATCAACCTTAGTTTTCATATTTTTTTGGAAAATTTGGAATGAGTCGATAGTAGAAAAAAATAACGATCTAATGTATAAATTCACAGAAATTTTTATTTTTTTAAAATTATTTTTTAATGATTTAAAGCAAGCATATTGAAAGAAAAACATGTAGTTTTTAAGCTGTTAGTGTATGAGGATTAATATTTCTGAGACAAAAAAACAATTCATCAACATCATTTCTTAATATGTGGACATATGGGTTTATTTATCGTTAACGACATGAAATTCTCCATCCTGAGGGCCCGCAGTCGAACTCGAGAAACATCGACAATGAGATTTTTAGTTCCTTTTATTTTCAATAGCGGCTAAGCAGAACATATTTTTATGACGAATGGAATGGTAGGTATCGAAAAAATATCGGACGGTTTGTTTCGTTTTTTGTGGTGTTTTACCCTCAAACTTTTGATTAGCTGAAGAAAGACCATAATTGTTTACATTATAAGAAAAAGAATTATTATATTTCCATACTGTGAAATATATCGCAGACTGCTTCGGAACTGCAGATAAAATTCCTTTTATTTGGTCTTATTAATTATGATAATCAGTACTTTCATCCTCAAATGAGGAACGAATATTAACTTGAATTTGACTCTGTAGAATCTAGTAATTATGGTTAATCAATAGGTTCTTTTCTTCCTCTTTTTAAACCAATTTCTCCTGATGATCCGATAAAAGCATTAATATTTCCTCTTTGTCTCGCAGTATCTTGTAGTTTTAAATTTACATTAACTTTTCCTTCAATTGACTCATATAAATGATAATCATATTTTATTTTTTTTCAGAATTGCGTTTTGAATAATATTTATATATTCTGATCATTTAAGTTATTTTAAAGATTTACTTTCTGAAACAACTTATTCGAATTCCTTAGAGCTTTTTCCAGTGTTCCTTTCTTCAGTCTCCCTTATATTTGTCTGCACAATAATATTTTGAGATAGTAATATTTTATTTTTTTTAAAATAAATCATTCACTTCATAATTAGCGGAATTTTGCTCAACATCATCCCTTTTTGTCATAAATAAAGGGAGCTTGTTTAACTATGATTTAAGATGTTTTTAGTTAAATAAATAACCTTTTTATACACTGACACATTATTATATTTTTTAACCTGTAGCGATTTCATTTTAAATAATTTCACAGTTATTTGATTATCAAAAATAATATTTCCTTTCATATATAAAATAATTTTATATATTTCACTGTCATACGATATAAATGCGTAAAAACTTTTTTTTACGAGTGGCTTCGTCGGAAAGTGAACATTAAAAGAATGAGCCTTATTCACCACTTGAGAAATCCAGAAATGTATTCCATCAACTGAAGTATTTTATCTTGATGAGTTTTACGGCAGGATATTCTATTGTTAACATCCTGGTCTTTCCCTTAAGAAACTCACCCTCTAAAGAACATGTCCAAGAAAAGAATTGTAAGATTCCGCTTCCATAGCTTTCAAATACATAAATTAAATTTGCCTAATAAAAATTTTAAGATGTGATATTTTTCATGTTATTTTGTGTTATACATGAAGTATTCTTAGAATTTTCAACAAATGATCTTCCAAAAGGCATCATTTTAAACGACCAGTTACAGCTTGTTTTGAAGTGATGGCAATAGTGATTTTTGTCCTGTTAGTTGTGATACTAAAGGTTAAGACCATGAAATAGGTTGAATTACATTTTAAAACAATATTAGTTGTGGGTGTAGGATTCTTGCTGATCGCATTATTCAAATTGGTGTAATAAAAGGCAAATAGCATCCAATTTAACACTCGACATTGTCTTCTTGATTCGAAAAATTCGAAATTTCTATCTTAAACTGCAAGTAAAGAAAATAATATTTTAGTTGATCCCCTATAATGGATGACACATATGAAAGATGCACTTAAGTCAATGGAACAAATGAAATAAGTCCGAATTTCAAGCGGGTCTCATAAGCTAAAATTATTATCGTGATCAATGTTTAACAATTTGCCGAATGTCAGTTCTTGATTCAGATATTATACAGTACATTTATTATTCAAGAATAAGTTCATGGTAGGACACGACACTTGACTCAAGAACAGCTTAATAAACTTAAGTTTCAACCATTTTCTTATAATTTCTATATAAAATTTTCTCTTTAATAAAGTTATTATTGTGCCAATTGAATTGACAAAACTCACGAAAAAGTTTGGAGTAATGTAATATAAAATTGCTCTTGTGAAATAAAATATAATTTTAATTTTAGAGCATATGCACGATCAAAAGAAAACTCAAATGATAAAGGCGAAGAGTTTAATTCGTTTTTCAGGAATAATATTAAATTGGAAGGTAATGAAGGCTTGCCTTTGTAGGGAAATTACATGTTATCCCAGCTGACATTGACTCAGGCTCATTTTTTGGTTTTTAAATGAAAACACTGAGCGAACCTGACCGAAACTTGGAAACTTCGCTTTTTTTCAGGAAAACTTTTTAGATAATATCACAGCTTTCATATTTCACGTACGCTTCAACCATTCAACGCTTAAATGTAATGTGAAACTTTCCTTTTATCACTGACTCTACAAAGCATTTTCTTCGGAATATATCTTATTTCCTTCCCAAATCGATTTTTTGTTTTTCTTTGATCATTTCCAGAAATAAGAACCTTTTAACAATTCGAGATGCGTATCACTTTTCATATTTAATTTATCGTCAGACTACTTTTCATGATAGAATATAAAACAGGTCGAAACCGAAGTTTTCATTCCGCTTTCCAATGCTTCATTCTTACTTCTTATCTGTGCATTATCATTATTATTATTGTTATATTTGCATGAGTTCACATTTACCTTTCCTTTTTTTTTTTATTCTTATTCGCTAATCAACCTGAGCACTTTATAATGATGGCCTGCGTGAGAGGTCTTTTAAAAACTCTTCAAAAATTAGAGCTTAATGTCGAATGTGCTTCCATTATTTGAATCCATTTATAATTCTTTCTAAAACAATTTGAATTTTTTTTTAAAATTTGTACCCTATTTGTCAGGGAATCCTTTTCGATTATAAAAAAAATTTTATTTTTTTTTTCATTTAAAGGCCAAATACATTTTCATGTTAGAACTTATAACATCTTGCATTAGCATCTGTGTGACATGTTTCTTTTTTACAGTAAAAAACAAATATTTGCATTATACGAAGCATATTTCGAATTTTCTCGCCAGCAATAAGTAGATTTTTAATCTCGCTTAATGATAAATTTTCTACTCTTACCGTTATAAGAAGTTATTTTACCATTCTCAGTTATGTGGTTGGGGAAAAGAAAACATATATTAACACACCTTATTCAAGCATCTATATTTAAATTAAGGGTAGGGCTTTCGTCGAGGAAAGATAACGAAGTATTATTTGCGTTTCAGTTGATTAGTATCGGATTGTAAGAAACGTAAAAGAAATTTTTTACCATTAAGACAGAATAAACCTAATTAACATAAGTATTTTATTTTTTCATTTGTGTTTCTTTTAAAGCATTGCTCATTCATGTGATCAGAATTTAAAAAGAATTGATTCCACAAAAAAGTAAATTTATGAAATAAATTTTCCCATTAGTTTAATATTAATTCTTTTTTTATTACACATCGATATTATTTTTTCGGTTGATACGTAATCCTGATTTTTTACTCTCTAGAACGAAATTAATGAAATTCTGATAGTAACCCAGCACGATATTATACTCTATAAAGTAATATTTATTATATCTTTCTAATATTTATCTCGATACGAAAAATTTTTAAATCCATAAACAAACCTTCAAATTTATTTTCATTTCCCTAGACATCAAGATTTATATTAATAAATATAAATATCCTATATAATGTTTTATATTTTTTTTCGAGTTTAAAACATAATTTCGTTGAAAATTTTTTAAAGAAAGTTTTATTATTTTGTAGTATTGCCGGGAAACTCATTATCGTTTTAGGAAACATTTATAAGTATTGTAAAAATCTTTGGCCTTATATGTGATGACATAAAACCTTAAAAAACTCGAAGAAAAATAGCGAAAAATATAATTTCTTGTTTTTTATGCTCATGAATGAAAACTTAAGGATTTTCTTGTTAATAGTTGTATGTAATTAGTCGAAAATTTTCTTTTATTTAAGATAATTTAGTCATTTTTAAAATTTTTAAATTTTTTTTTGGTGTTACCGAACCTCCGAATCTCAAACTTTTTTTAATCATAAAGTTGAAATATGTCTCTAAAGATTACATGTTTGAAAAATATAATCCAGCATAAATGGAAACCAGTTCATTTACATTTTTATATCTTAAATATTAAAACAGTTCTCGATAATATCATAGGTAGATTTGCACATAAATTGAATAGTTTTTGAACGAAAGGTTAAGTTTTTAAATTAAAACTTTATCGAAAAAGAAATTTCCATCATCGAAAACATCTGTTATTCATGTAAAAAAGACAAAAACTCTTTAAGTATATACCTTTAAAACAACTTTTTTCACAGAAAAGTAATGACATATGAAAAGAATCTATTAATAAGTTTTTTCCGTTTTAAGATAAGTTATAATAGTTTTAACAATATTTGCAAATGAAATGGAAATTTATCTAACGCTTTTAATCTGATGAAAAATCAAATTTTAAAATTCAACGACATAATTAATTATTTTATAATTATATAATCGTTTAAGTATCTTGCTTAAAAAATATGAACTTATTGCTTTATTGAATTGGTAAGAGTAAATGAAAGCTTTTATTTATTTTTTGATACAGAAGTTAGAAAATATGCACATAATTTTGCTTCTTATGTATTTTTTTGCTTAGCTAAAGAAGCGAAATTTCGTTATATTTTGTCACATTTTCATCACATATCACAATTACATACTTTTTTTGTTACAGAATTTCAAATAACAGAAATTGTTATAGCATTCATCACTTAAATATATCTAAGTTGTATCGCTTAAATTTAAAACTTATTGCAAACTTCGATTTCATCCACTGAATGGAGATTCTTCAAATGTATTGTTTCATATCATGTTACGTTTGGTTGATTAAATGTATAAATGTACGATTTTGCCTTCGTCAAAATAAATCGAATCCAGCATCTTTTCATCTAAGGGTCTCCATTTTTGATTTTCCGCTAGTCTCATTTCATAGGAATTTATTCCTTGCATTTGTCGTTTGAATTCAAAATGATTTGTCAATCTTGCTTTTATTCCAGAAACTTTTTTCAGCTTTTTCCTTTCTTCAGCCCCGCCTGCACTAACTTTTCTGTTAACAATCTTGATAAGTGACCATTCAATTCGGCAAAAGTTTTAGTTTTAAAAAATTACAACCCTTGACAATCCAAAGAGAGCAGGTCAAACTTGATTCACCTTTTGAAATATTGCAATGTTTCCACGCCAAATATTCGAAATGCTGAATTGCCTTCCTTCGTCTAATCGTATTGTACCTATATATCATTTATTTTGAGGAAAATTTACCTGATAATTAAGGGGGCCACTTTCAGGTAAATACTTTCAATACTTTACTACTTAATTATCTTAATAATACTTTTAAATACTACCAAATTTTACTTTCATTCATGTCTGGAATGCATCAGTCTCATTTCATACCCGTAAAACATTTCTTTTTTTCCCTGCGGCAGCAATATCTTGATGTAGCAAAAAACCTTAAGTTAAAGAATTTTTATGAGGTCTCCAATTTATGTTTTGCGGTATCTAAGTTTACCAATAACTTTTTACCATGATTTTTTTATTAATTGCCGCGATGGAGACTAGTTTGAGAGCAAACGCTGCACCATTTTAAATAAAATGGTAAAAATGTTTTTTTAAATGAAACATTATGAGTGCAAATAACGTTTTTTCTCACATCATTTACTAAATAAATGCCAATAAGCAGGAATTCGTAGCGAAATGGGCATGTTCATTCGATTTCATATACTTTAAAATTACTAAAAACATGGAATTTCAATAATAAAGCAAAATATTTTAATCAGTTACCTATATTTTTGCACTAATAAAATATTAAAAATTAATGTTGCAGTTAGATGGTTCTTAAACTTTTTTATACAGTAGTTTTAAAAGTTATCTTTTAACAATATTAAAATTCTCGGTTTATGCTGTGACAAAAATTTCTTCATTAAAAGAAATTTCTTCATTAAATTTAATTGATTATTTGATTTTAAATAATCAGAGGCTAAATTAATTTAAAAATAAATTTTTTTATATATTAAATTTGTATGAAATTATTTAGTAAGATGTTGTTTGTTGTGGTTCAGGATGAAATTATATTTTCGTATATTTTCCACAGTTTCTTCTCATCAGTTACCGTACCTCTAGGTTATTAACAATATCCTTTTATAAGGTCTTTGAAGTTTTATATTAAAAGCAACATTACTTAAGCAAAACATTTTTCGGCGGATAAAACGAGGCAAAAGAAAATTGTTTCTTTTTAGCTGTAACATATTATTAAGTTGAATTAAGTATAAAATCAAAGTTATTTTGCAATCAATTAATTAATTAATGCGTGATTTCGGAAATTTTTGCTTGAAGAAAATATTTTCTCTTTTACAAGCAAGTGATAAAAGTTGACATGGAGGCTGAAATCGAACCAAAAAGCAAAACAATTTATTTTCCAGGTCAAGTAATTTTTTGTGCTCCGGAAAATTTTGAATATATGAAGTTTTATGAGTCAATTTTGAAGTGCACGCTTTATGGAGGAATTGTTATTTATTAGGCGGATTTCATAATTAATAAGGAACAAGATCAATTTTTTTGCTGACCGTAAAAGAGTGAATCTTAACTAGAATTTAAAAAAAAAACTCTGAAATTAAAAAATTTATTTGACGGCCAAATTTCCAAATTTCTCATATGTAAAATCTTTGGTTGATGTTCATAAATAAGAATTGTTTCCAGGATGAGAAAAAATGATATCGTCCCATAAAGAGAAAAATGCAATTTTCTAATGTCAATTACTAATAAAAAAGAGTTAATATTTCAAGGCATTGCGGTTCAAACGAATTAACGGCAGCAGTCTAATGCATCAGACGACCATCTTTATGCTCCTGTTAAAAGCTTAAAAACTTAATAGATCTATTAAAATGACACTACTGGATTATTTTATTGTGCACTTCCTTCAAATTTAACGCATCAAGATTCCTGGTCGCTAACGCTTTGTAAATTGCTTATTATCATCCCGGTAATTTAGTTCAGATCGCTTTTCTGTATCTATTTAACATTTAAACCGATAATTCGTTATTAACCTAAACTCAGTCATGTACGATTTAAATTCTGCTCATGAATTGATCACAATGTTGGCTCATCATAATGTAAAGAGATTTATGTTAGCTTCTTATAATGAAAGGACAATTTAGAAAGTAAATGGAGTCTTGCCTTTTTAGAGTAATATTCTATAGAATGAACTATTTACCTCCTAGTTTCAATAAGAGCATCAATATTTTTATGCTCAAGAATCTCGAAAATTTTAAAATTTCAAAACTGATAATCAATAATCGGGTTTCAGTACATACATAATGAAGTCAAAATCATTTAGATTATTGACCTGTTAATTATATATTATTATTAATGCAAATTTAGGTAATGTAAAATCGTCTTATGTGTAATCGATAATTTAACAATGAACTTAATGCCATTTTATTCCAATAAACTCATATTGAGAATATAAGATCCATTTCGGTTATAAATTTGAATTTAGATATTTAGTTTGATAAATGATGGGAGAAAAATAAAAACTAATAGTTATCAGTTCTTTTTACAAGCAATTTACTTCTTGGTGCTGCAACTGGTGAAACTTTATATTATGCGAGGAAAGAAATATGGCAAAAAAAGATTTTACTTCTCCTCCGTGCAAAAAGCTTTCCAAACTTCTTTCTTCTCTAGTAATTTTTCATTGGAAATATGAATAAATCTTTCGGTCTTCAATGGTTTTATAATGAACGTTACTCCCTCAGAATATCCCGTTTAAACCAGTGATAAATCACTGAATTTTGTACCTTTTTAAAATTATTCTTATTCAATGGATATGTAAAATAAAGTAAGAAGTATGGAGCTGTGAAAATTACAGAAAAGAAATCATATAACGTTATACATAAATATCAATATAAAACGTATATTGAAGCCAGATCGGTCGAAAGAAAAGTCATGTTTTAATGCATTATTTCCATTTTGTGATCGTGGAAGTAAGACGGAGTTAAGCGTATGGAATGAGAAAATTATATATTTAATTTATTAAGAAAAGCAAATTTTCTTTCCGTATGCAAATTTTTCGATTTTCCAATTTACTAATGGTAATATGTTTTTACCATGCAAATCGCCATTGAATAAATCAGCTCTATATCCCGATTAAAATGCGACTTTATGTGGACGGTTTCAGCGGAAAGACTTAAGGTTTCCAATCCGGGCATTTAGATACGTATTTGCACGAGTAGATTGATTTCCCAGTTTCATTTTGTTGTACATGTGCTTTACATCATTTCGGCTAAAGGCGAAATTTTAAGGAACGCAGCACTCTTCGAATGAGGGAAGAAGTTGAAATAAATAAAGTAAAAATAAATAAATATTTTGTTCTTCCATTAGCGGCAAAACTTTGAGAGGAATATGCAGCAGGTAATTATCAGGTCATGTTTTGAAGCTTCCGACCGCGTCTTTATGCTTTTCTCCAGGGACCAGTGGTAATTTTACTGGAAGAAAGAAAGACATAAATATTTATCTTTAATTTATTATTTTTGTTATTGTTATATTATACATACATACTTTATTATTATTTGTATTCTGTTACTTTAAAATTTAAAAACAACTTATGCCTTAAATAGGTTTTGATGGAATTAAGAGCTAATGCAGACCTTGATATAAAATCCTCCATAAATTTTTATGTATACATATACAAACGTACACATTTGAACGAATTATCATTGAGTGAATATCAAGTTGATGCGCAAAAAAAAAAACGTTATTTAGTAATATAATTACTCCATTCACAAAATTATAATGTTGAAAATTTGTGAAGTATTGAAAAAATTTTTCATATGATTTATCATTAATAATGCAATACTGATATTAGGGTGTTACGAATTTATGAAAAAAATATATGCGCTCCCATATATCATAAATGCATCTAGCATATATAATGTTATTTTATTATGTCACATCCTTGCGTATCTAAACGTAATTTTTATATCTATCCTCAGTGTAAATTTTTAATATTTCCTAAAAAAATTTAATATCTTGACGTATATTTATATTAAATGTGTAAACATACATAAATAATAACACTTACGAGGTAAATCCGATTTCTGCAGTTTTTTCTTTTTTTTTTTTGCAAAGTTTTTTGACAAATCTGGAAGGTACCTCAAACACTTAATCTTGTCTAATGGTTCCTTCCAGGATTATCGTCGTTCGACGAAGCTTGATTATCTAGAGGTTCTTTTGGTAGGACATCATTTAATTTACCACCCATTCTGGGAATGATTTAAAACATCAGCATTAAATTTAAAAATAAAGTCTTTGCATTAATGCTCGCCAAAATGAAATATGATAATTTCACGATAGGAGAAGAACTCGTTTCCTGAATTGTTGAAATTGCGTACACAGTTTATTTATGTTAGATGAAAACAGTTCTTAAAAGTTAATATGAGAGTCTTCTGTTAAGTAAAGAACACCCACCGAGCCAGCCGTCGTTAAAGGATACAAACTGCGTTTTGTATAGGAAACACTGAGCCGAATATTTCAACTTTGTCAGCACCGAGGTTCACCAAAATTGCTGATGCAGAGAGCAAATGGAAATTTTTTTTTTTTTTTTTTATTTTCAGCTGCACCCAAAACCGTCCATCACATTTACCGCCAAACCGGCCATATCTGAGCTAAATTAACTTTCATTATTTTTCAGCGGTAACTTTATGAATTGGTTTTGAGTCAGGTTTGCATTTTGAAATAGAGATTCGTTTTCTAAATTTTCTGGTTCTCGGCTAAGTCGTGAATTTTCTTTTTTTTTTTCGGGGGGGGGGGGACCCCGAAGAAGGATCTAAGACTTCTGGGACCCTCGTCCTCGTCAACTTCAATTTTTCGTTCAGAAATCCTGCGGGCTGCGGGCCTTTTACGTTTTTTAACGCAACATATTTATATTATACATTTACTTAACATATTTTAATATTATATTAACATATTATTAACATATTTAACATTCAGTATACTCACTTGGTTTTTTCCTTGGACCGTTTTGAGAAAGGTCTCTTTAATCTTTGTTATGCGTTAGTGCAGTTCAGATTAGTTTGCATTTCATTTGGTTAAAAAGTCGAAAAACTTAAAGTTATGAATTCCACTTCGGGATTATCGCTGGAAGAAAATAAAAAATTTATATTAAATTAAAAAACATATGCATTAACTGGCATGATTTGAAGAATCCGGGGATTTTCTTTGCTTCCTCGTGGAAAGGTTCAACAATTTTTGAAAGTTACTTCAAATGAGAAATAAAATTTTTTTTTATGCAGTAACGACCCGCCTGAGATATTCATAATTTATACTGTTAAATGGAATTGCAAAGGTCTGACGCAAAATATGAAAAGTTGTTCAAGACTGTTGGATTCAAAGCGAAGGCAGTTTGCTTCGAGTTTTCCAAACTTCCGATAGGAAGTTTGTTTTCTCGAAAGCAAATAAGAATTTTAGTTGTGTAACCAAATTTTTTTTTTTTTTGTTTTCCTCTTTGATCGCAAAGCAAATCCGGAATGGGATTTATGATTTGCGAAATGGGATCGGTAAAAAAAAGCTTTAGAAATAATACGGCTCTGAGATTGATCGTATACGACCGTTTTTCCTTGATTGTAGGCGGCTCTTGAAAATTCAGAATCGCGGATCCTTAATCATGAGAAAAACAAATTCTTGAGATTTCAA
This sequence comes from Ricinus marginatus, assembly GCA_028565995.1. Lineage (NCBI taxonomy): Eukaryota > Metazoa > Arthropoda > Insecta > Psocodea > Ricinidae > Ricinus > Ricinus marginatus. The sequence continues at coordinate 4,361,465 of JAOWBB010000005.1, forward strand.
AGCTTTTTCAATTTTGCAGGTATCCTGAAGTCGAAACTTCAAATATTTGATCTAATATTTGCCAAATTGATCCAACTGAACGCGGGTGAAGAATCAAATATTTCATTTTTTAGCTTTGGTCAATGCCCTTTCTCAAACTTTTCTGTCGCAGCTAATAAAAAATTTCTTCGGATAACGATAAATCAGGTTTCTGTTTTCCCTTTAAAGCATATTCCCGGTATAATTTATTGTTTCTTAATTTTTAAGGTGATCATTTGTCTCTTGAAGTAATTTAATTTACGCATCGCGATTTCTTTCAGACCTTTTAGTGTTCAGTTTGATGTTCAACAAATGTCTTCAAAAATCAATTCCATTTATCCGGGGTTTATCCATTTCTTAAGATTTTCTCTTTAAAAATAGGCGGGGATCTAAAATCTTTTTGGATAAAACAGCAATTTTCACCTATTCGATGGGTTATTTGAAAATAGTAAGCAATTTGTTTTTGAAACCCGGGAGAAGCAAGTTTCGTGATTCCGCCACGGTTCTTTGAAAGATTAAGCATCAAAGGGCTGGAAAGGCTCGAAATCTTCGCTATTTTAAATCCGGGAAATTTATTGGTCACTGGCCGCTGTCGGTAGTGAAAGGTCCGCAGAATGAAGTGTTTTGTGGCGAAATAAAGAAACTGTGAAGAGCTAGAAAATTTTGCAGATCTCTAAAGTTTTTTTATGATTTTTCTACATATCTAATTCTTTAAAGATTTAAAATTCCAAAGGAAGTAGAGGAATAAAGGAAGATGTGTCCATAAGTATCTCAATTAATGAACCAATCAAAAAATAAATGTTAACATTTATTTTATAAATTTTATAAAAAAAAATTTATTTAAATTTCTTAGTCAGATAGATTCGCACTTTCCATAGTGGAATTTAATTCAATTAATAGGTGTCCTTTAAACAGGACATGAAAATTTAAATTCGTTTTAATGTTATAAAACTCTTTCGTAATACATTTTTTAATTATGTAGAATATTCTCCTCGAGTACGAATACTTTTCTACTTAAAGATGTAATTTAAAATAGCAAAAGAAGTGATTTCAGTTATGATGATTACTATTGTATAGATTTTTTTAAGGTGATTCTAGAATCATTTTTTAAATAAAATTAGGAAGTGGAAAGGAGATATTCCAGTTAAGAAGACATTCACTTATTAGAAATCATTATTTCATTTACATTATGAATATAAATTAATCTCAAATGAACTAGAGTAATAATGTAAAAAAAAAATGTTTAAATAACGTTTTCAGTATATTCATATGATCCATTTCTGTGTACCCAAAAATAATGCATTTGAATAAAACAAATCATTAGTTTTTTTTTAATCTACGAGAAAAATATAAGATACTCATTCATATAATTGTAAGACCTCAAATTAGATAACGCAAAATGAATCAATAATATAAAACACTAGCAGTATTATTTTTATAATAAATTTCATGTAATCAATTTACGTATTTTTATTGAGGAAATTCATAGTTTTAGGATAGAAATGAATAATAAAATGATTTTTATTCGCTTTTTTATAGTTGAAAATAATGCAATTTTTTTATTGCAATATATTAATGCTACATTTTCCAGGCAATTAAATTCATTCTTGCCGAAACGAGTTAATTCCTTTCCCCCTGTGTGGAACAAAAGTTTTACGTGTAATAAAAGTTTTATATAGACATATTCCAGAAATAATAAATGAGAAATCGAATATAAAAGAATCATATCATATATTCGCATAGTAACCAGTTCTGCTCCTTTGGTCTCATTTATCGAGGAGGTGGAATTGAGAGATCATTACGGGCGTAATTCCTTAATCCTGCCCTGATACGTTATATTGGAAGAAAGGATCCACCTTATCAACGAACTAAATAGAATTCATTGATTGATTTCCTACAAGATGGAAATAGCTTTCTTCGTTATTGAATTTTCTTTTTGTTTTCTTCTTTTAGAATTTAAATAAATTCATAGCTCTGGAAGTTTTTCTTTTCCAGATGATGCCATAGACCGTTGCTAGTTAGGTAATATTTTACGCAGTTAGGTGGAATAATATTCTGGCTGGCCGGGTGCGTCGAACCGTGCTCTGAATGCCTTGATTTCACGTGCAGAGTTTTCGATTTGATAAATTATATTTTTAGACAAGAAACTTTTTCTTAATAGGAATATGAATTTTCGTTCTTTGTATTATTTTCCTTATATTAATGGGAAGTATAACGCTGCATTTTTAACATCAAAGAGATGCAAAATAGTTCGAAACATGCAAACAAAATGTGTTAAAACTGATGGAATGCACCGCAGTTTATTATTTTCCTGTTCAACATTGAAATTTCAAGAGTTTAAGATTGCTTTTATACTAATCCTAAACTATGTTAGTTATCTTGTATAATTAGTCAGACATTTCATCCATATTTTATTTTTAAGCTAAATACTTATCTTTCAATCAAACATTTTAGCAGATGTTATGCAAACACGTTATGAAATGCGAAGTGAATAATTAGAGAAATATGAACCTAAATGCATATATTTATATTTTTTTCGGGATAACATCGAAAACATCAGCTTCAGAAATTGGAAAAAGTCAAGGAAATTATTATATTCAAAAAAAACAATTATATTGAATAATAATATATACATAAATTTTATGGTTCAAAGTTGAACAAAATTAAATAAAAAACATAATATTTTTTAAATATCAAAAAGTAAATGACAGCATGAAAAATATAAAAATTTTGAGAATATTTTTAAACGGAAAATGGAATCTATTATGACATTTTATTTCACTCATTAAAACGAAAAAAAAATTACTTACAATAAAATACAAAAATGAATTGAATTAAAAGGCCAGAAATATTTTGGGAATGTTCCCCTTTTGATTTATATTCAATATATCCTTTTTTTTTGTCATATTTGTAATTTAAACATTGATCCACGGCAATGAATCGAAGTGAAAAAAAAAGCGGCTTGAATATAGAGAGGTTGCCTTTCAAATCGGGACAAAGAACTTCATAATGAAGCTGTTCAGACAGAAAGTAACCAGCAATTATGTAAATATGTATATTTATGTATATTTAATATAAACAGAAAGGTGAACTGGGATAAATAATGCTGGCAGCGGAAAGAATATTATTTGATTAGTAATGTGTCATTGTTAACCCAAGTAGATACCTGCGACTCAACTTTTTAGTATGAATGGGATATTAATCGGTCATCTGCATATCTCAAGAGCTTTTGCATCTTTAATAATTTATTCATGAGCCATGAAAAATTATTGTATAAAATTAAAATTTTATTATTTATGATAATACGCGACTTAATTATCTTGTAATTTTGAATCGAAATTCAAAGTGAATATGATCCTTATCGGTTACAAGATAAATTTTGGTTTTAAACAGTTAGGCATAGTTAGGCATGTCTACTACAGGAAAAATTTAAATAGAAAATACATTAGATAAATGTAGAACTATAATTATGGAGAAAAAATAAATATATAATGTTTATCTAATAAATATTTAGTAAATCGAGGTGGGTAAGCCTTATAATTTCAATGATGGATAAGTTAAAGGTAAGTAGACTGAATTTTGAGGTTTGAAACTCTCTGAATCGCTATTTATACTATAATAATTTACAATGAAAAACTTAATTTTTTATATAGATGGTAATACAGCAAATCATATAATTTGGAAAAAATTTCATTTTGTACATTTATTAGTATATCAATCGGAGAATTTATTGCCATTTATATATTATTATCTGCATTTTTGATATTTTCTTTAAGTTGTTGGTATTAACTTTATGAATCCATTTTTCATGCATAATATAAATTAATATTTATTTTATTTCAATCATTTTTAAAATTCAGTAATTCACGCCTTTGATGACACATTTATTTGTAGTAATAATTAAAATTATTTTTATTCCATTTACATTGCTAACTTAACATCCTAATTCTTATTTATCTGTAGCGTTTTATTATTTGATCAAAAAATTTACCGCGGTCCATAAATAAAGTAGTGAAAAACTTCTTTCTGATAATAAAGTCTTACTAAAAATAAAATTTCTAACACTCAAATTATCAAAATGGCATTAAAGTCGTAGTGATTTAGTCAGATTTGATATTTGTGTGTGATTTAGTCAGTTTTGAGAGATGGATGTCGTTTTAGAAAAAAAATATATATTACTGAAAAAAGCGGGATGCATTCCAGCACTCAATACAAACCTTTTTAAACTGACAATTTATCAAAACATTGTGCTTTTGAGTAAAAAATACTGGAAGAAATCCAAAAGTTATTCACGAAACTCCACTGGGAGAGTTTGAATGAAATATTTACATTGTTAATATAAATAAATAAGTAAATGAAGCATTTTATTAAATTGGACGTTTTAAATTCGAATGTCGCATCTATTAGCAGAATGAGAGTTACTAAATAAAATTTAAAAAAATTAATATAATATAGATAATTATGTTACATATTTATGTGGTACATCTTTAGAAAATTGCTATTAAATCTGATTTTCTTTGCCCTGAAAAAAATTTAACTATCATAAAGTAGAGTTCACATAAAGTTTGTTGTTTGATGAAAACTTATTCAAAATCTAATTTTTGTAAAAAGAGAAAACTTTATAAATTTATCTTAAATTCTTAATTCATCTTCGTATGAATTATTTAAAAAACAAAAAATATTTTGCTTTTTATTGGCAATCAAATATATTCAAATATTTTAAATTCGTAACTTAAAACTGACATTATTAAAGATAAATAAATCGGGAATATATTCAAAATGAATTATTTGATGTTATAAAATATATATGACGTATCAAAAAAGTTTTTTTTTATGATTATTAATTTACATCATTATTATTAACCTATAAAAAAATAAGCATTTGATATACTTTGCCAATATAAAAATTGCATGATTTGGTTGATTTAAGGACTTAAATTCAAAAAAATTTTGGCAATATCTTTATATTATTTACCTGATACATATAAAAATTTTGCATGTGGAGCACTAATCAAATTCGAATTGCGATATTATTGTATTGGTCGCTTCGGGGGCCATGGAAAACTGCTTAGCTTGGAAATATTTTATTTGATAGGATGTTTGTTTTACTACATTCATGCCATTATCTGACGCAATGTCAAAGTTAATGATAATTCTCCCCAGCGCTCTTCAGAATGGTTATATTTATGGTTATTGTCAAGTAAATGTATGTAAATGAGTTCGTCTAAACGCTTAATATTTTACATTGGAGGAATACTATGTTTTGCTTCAAAGATTTTAAGTATTTCAGACATGATTATTAGAAAATTAAAACGATCTTTGTACATATCTACTTTATGATGGATCGTTATGGCATATTAAGTCACACTTTATAAAATATTGTTTAGCTAGATCCTGCCATATATGTAATATCGAATAAATTTTAATATTACAGCGTGAATCTTGAATGTTGTCAGAATTTTTTAGACCTTCACTATCCTTATCTTTAATGTTCTTAATCTTATAACATTTAAAATAGAGAAGTTGTTCATTCCTTTCGATTGGCAGAAAATATATCACAAACTAAACTAAAGTATTTTTATGCTTCGGTCTTAATCTTAATATTTTGAATGGTAAATATTTGAGAGACGAATTAAATCTTTATCTAGCAATTTATCTAGCCAAGGCAATAAGGCACGCCCGATCTTAATTGTCTTCATCGATATAATTTAACATTTGCCAGCATGATTATTGTAAAGGAAAAACGCGTGTGTCATTATTCCATCTAGAAGTCTTAAAATAATTGGTATTTACATACATATATTTAGTTTTCAGTACCTGAAATGTTCCAATCTTATCTAGACTCATTTCTTAATCACATTACCTTCTTTGCTTGATGTCAGCTAATGGAAAACAAGCCCTATCACTAATGATGTTTAATGCCTCGGTAAATTCAGAACTAAATAAAAACGAACACAATGTGTACAAGTAGAATTTTTTGAAAATTTGACTTTTATCTAATATATCCATTTAAGTTTTTCATAACATGGAAAAACATCAAATTTCACATAAAAATTTTGGAGGAAAAAATACAGCGAAGATTTCATCAGAAATGATTTATCTCTAACTAATTCAAATTAAGGTTTTCATTAGCTAAAACTGGGGCGTATCCCTAAAAAGTTCTCGCACCACTACTTTTAATTTAATTTTTAAATAAATTTTCATCTAAAGATTTCTTTCGCAAAATATCTATATAACTGATAATACTCTATTTGGTTTGCTTTCCAACAATAACCAGCATCAATGCTTTTAACTTATATGGTGCAAATTACGATTAGAATGCTGATATGGCAAGGTCGGTTTCAATTAATGTAGAATGTCAAAAGGTATAAAAATGAATAAATAAAGAATCTCAAAAGTATGTGAGGCTATTTTCTTCAACAGAATTGCTAAATTTCATCGTAAATCATTTTCCAATCATTTTATTTCTACACTTTTCATTTGGTTGTAAACTAAACTTTATTAGAAAAATTTTTTGTGAATTCCTTATTAAAGAGTTTTGATTATGCTTCGGCGGATTTATTCTATTTAGCCAAAACCCTAGACTTCTGCTAGTTTGCAAGATATAAATTTCTCTGCATTTAATCAAAATTTAATTTAAACAATAATAATAGTTTTTCATTTTGTATTGAGCAGTAGCTTATTTTTTAAATTTGTGAAATAGTCTCAATATTTTTATTTTTAAAATTATGAATGAAACAACATAGTTACGCGAAGATTCATTCTGAAAATATTTATAATTCAAATTTTACTATTGAAAGTTTCCAACCCCAGTTAAGCATTTATTTTTTGTGCTTTACTTTCAAAAATGTTTTACCTTTAGTTAAATGGGCTCAATCATGTCTTCCTTTACGGATCAGTTCACATATAAGGAGCTTTGCGAAATTTTAACATTCCGTCAAATTGAATTGGGTGCACAAAGGAATTTCTCCTTAGATTCCAACTTTATATTCAATATACGATTCTTTTTTTAATGATATCAGTTCATCATTTAGATCAAGGATTGGTAACGATTGCGCATGCTTCATTTGTCAAAGAAATTTTTTCGAATGACATATATCGAAATTTTTCTTGAAAAAAATCGAACATGCAAGTGTAAAAAAAGAAAATGTGAATATTTCTAAACTGTCGATAAAAACGATGAAATACATCAATCATCAATCATTTTTCAATTCTTTGAAATATCATTCTTTGTCCTAAGGTGGAATAAAAAGCAATGCTTTTTTTTATTATTGCCTTGAATACAATAATATACAGAGGATATAAAATGTTCCGTTTCTTTGAGGATGAAGTGAACTGACATTTACACAAATTGTTGCTTTTTTTTGTCATCAAATAAGTAAAATAGAATAAACCGAGTAACTTATGCACTGGTATGAGATCATTCACATGATAAATCCTTTTCGAATTCAGTTCTTGAATTTAAAAATTTTTATGGATAATCCTCAAATACTAATTATTCTACATAAAATGTATTTTTTGATATTTCAATCAATGTTCGATAATTTTTAATGGTTGACTTATTTGAGTATTATCCTTTCGGTATCCGAATATTATTGGACTTTTTTAATGAATCGAAATCAGATTATTTCTGGAAAAGTAAGTATGAAACCGTCCTTTTGCCAATACTTGCGTCGCGGTTGAAAAATTGAACCCTTAATAGAAACCAAGCATGATTAATAATAATTGGGTGTGCATGCAATATTAAAATGCAGGGGATGGATATCACTGGCAAGGGAAAATAACATTAAGGGTTGTTTTTCTCCTTCACCGTAGAACCGGCATTCGTCATACTAATCAAAGCCAATGAAAGTACGGGGGAGTGAGGCTACGATGATTCATGGATTAGGTAAGCTCTGCACATAAGGTTATGCTGGCCCATTTATTTTATAAGACATTAATTGAATGCAGCCTGTCAAACTTTGTTGTTTTACTCGTATGAGAAGTATATTGATTTATTGTGAAGTTTTTCGCATGAAATGAAAGTGAAAGAGCATTCTGAAAGTCTTGAATTTCCCCTGATTTTTAAATGCTTGGGTATGAAAAGAAAACTGATCTACTGTATTCGTCAACTGTAATGCTAAATATAAAATTCCCAAATTAATATATGTATAAATTAACTTTCATCTTGTCGCATGTTCTTAAAAATCACGGGTAATATGCTGAAAGACCTGATAAAAAGGTAAAAAGTTTAATTAGCAAATTTTCGATTCTTTCTTTTCTAAGGATATGAGACAATTTCGAATTACATGGGACATCAGATATTTTGCCTGATATATCCATTTTAAAAAAACTGCGACCGATTCGATTCAGATGAAGCTTCTAATGTAGATATTCTGTTTTTCGTATAAAAAAATATGAATTAGGATTTAATTATTGCATTAATAAGAATGAGCACTAAATAAACACTTGCTCTCCTTCCATCGTAACGTGTTCACCATTGCTTTAACTTTTTCAATAATTGATATTTAAATGGCAAAATGTCATAATAATGGTACAGAGACAACTTTTTAATAACACACTTAAAAGGTTATATTATTCGCAAAAAAAAGTTTACTTTATAATTTTCTTCTCTCACACTGTTTTCTACAGAGAAAAACTGATTTGCAGAAGAAAACTAAGATTGATTTAAAATGAGTTTCATCGACTTTTTGAAATGCTCGTTCGTGATACGGAATATGCCTGTTTTTTTAAAGTTATCAGTCTTGATAATAGTTAATGCATCTGCCTAAGATGCACGCTCGTGACATCTAACAGAATGGGTAACAGTTTATTTTCCCCATATATTGCTCCGGCAAAAGCCAATGTATCACTTCAGCGAATTCAACCTGCTTCATTTTCTTTTCCTCTATAAAAACGAAGAACAGTTTCATTTTCAAGTCATAGAATGAAGGAGTATCAGATAAGGATATAGCCTCGGTGCCGATTATAAAGGTGCATTTTATGGCCGCATATTATTGAATTCATATTTAAGTTCGACTTGAAAATATATCGAGTTAAATATTTTTAATTTAAGTTAAAGAATAATGATCACGTGAATGGGGAAATTTTTAATGATCTTTTCGCTTTTCAGCCATTGGTTTATAAACAAGAAGATTTCGCTTTTAAAAGTAAAATTAATATCCGTAGGCGATGAATTTTCCAGGCGGTGAATTTTCCGGACGCCATGCAACTGAGAGTGCGAGTTTTTCGGGCCACTGATCGGGAATTATGGTTCAAAAATTAAAAACAAATATATTTATCCTTACATTGTGAAGTTTTCGTTGAATGTCTATTTGGTGAGATCCATTTGTTCTGAACTGATGATATTATAATTATATAATAACAAGCAATTTTACAACCAGTATGAATTATCTGTTTGTCCCATAAAGGCGGTAAATGTTTTTTTTTATTTCATTTGGTGGTAGTACAATATCTTTTCAAAGGGGTTGTTAAAACACCTCTTAAAGTTATTAACTATTAAGTTCAACTTTTAAAATCACATTAAAAAAATACGTATTCCCGTTTGTTATTTGAAATTATCCAATTTTTAGTTTGTCTTATGAGCAAACATAATCAGTTTTTTTTTTTTTTTACATTAAGAAAGACCCGTAAAGAATGTTAACAGCATAAACAATGCAGATCAAAAAAATTTGTTGATGATAATACTATCACGAGAGCAATGCAACATTAGCTGCCAACTGATGTTTCGTACGATTTAAAAATTTTGCCTTATCGAAAATGTAGACGTTTTCTATTTTATAAAAGCCGTAAATATCACATGTCGCGAAGACCTCAGTAATCATTTCTAGAAAGGAAAAACACATATTTTACCTAAAAATATTAAAAATCACGCGCCTATTTAGATTCTTCGTGCTTCAAATACTGAATCACTAAAACATATGAAAAATCTTTCACAATGTAAACTGATCTTAAAGAGGGATGATGGATCGTGCGAGATAAAGATGCAATAGTTTGATCTAAAATTGAAAATATCTAACTTCAACTGAGAAACAAAAACCCGTAATTGTACTAAAACAGTTTCACAAATTAGATCCACCATTAGATTAAAAAATTGCAGTACAAATTGCGATCATTAAATTATGAAGACAAAACACAAACATTTTATTTGCGAACAAAAAATTGTTTTCACCTTTAAAATCAAGAGATAGGTTATTAAATTATTATTGATTTACAAATAAACTTATTTAAAACAATGCAGTCAGATGTCAATAAATCACTCCTAGGGCTAGGAAGAATTATGAGTAAATAACTTTGAATAGTGTAAAAATGCATGAAAATTCACAAAATTGGAATATAAATATCATATTACACCGATTAGATTTATTTTCTTTCTTTATAAAAAGTAATTTTTTTTATAGTCCGTTTCAGATATATAAATAATAACGATACACGAACATTTAATAGAAATAAAATACTTTGATACATTTAACGAAAGTTATGCTGGAAACTTTATTAGAAAGAAACAGACTAAAAATCGTGACGCTAAATATCGAGAATGATTTATGTTTACAGAGTGTACAACATTCATGCATAAAGTCGTGACAGGGTGAAGATCCAATCAGATTTGAACGATTTTAAAGGAAGGATCTTACTGGTTTAAAGGAATGAGATGCCTGAGATGACAGAGAGAAAAGAGTATGCTGAGTGTCTCTTTAAAAATACGACGGGTGATTTACATCTAAACCGTTATAACTTGCTTACAAAAGAAGATATCAGAGTGAAAGGTTTGAAATATCTGCGCTGTTGCAAATCCTTTTTTCCCTCATTTAATTCTAAGATGATTATAAAAAACATTTATAATTCCAGTGAATGCATTAATTTTTTGGCTGCTCAGTCTCATTATTAGCAGTTATAATTCCTCAAATTATATTTGTACAACGAAATTTATGGATTTTGATTTACGAGGAATCAATGTTTCTGCGTGTTGTGGAACTGAGACTGGAAATCACAGTCGACAATTAAAAAAATTATTATCACGATTCACGATATCTTTTCCGATCGCATCTTTTGGAGGACCGTGAGGACGTATGGTTCACTAACACTTCTTACAGTATGGTTATATATATATATATATGCGCCTTAAAGTTGAGATGTTAAATATAACTTTTTAAGAAATATTTTTTAACCGCTTGTACCAGCCACAACATTTTGACCGATGGGAGTATAAATATAGTATTTATAACGAAAATAACTGGTTGTCTCGGTCAAAGAATTTCCTCCAGCATTTCCGAGTAACTCGTACTCTGCGGAAGACATACAAAGGATGGAAACGAAAAAAACGTTTACGGCTTTGGAGCATAGGGTATAAAAATGGCGTCGCTAATTTCTTCCATTTTACGGCTTCCATCCGCGAAATCTTCATTAGATTAGCTGACACCGGCGTTTATTGTTACCCGACGTTCAAAACCTTCCTTTTAGCACCTCTAAATTATGTAAGATTAATTTAAGAGCCACTTTCGGGGGATAAGGAGAGGTTCGAAAGGCTGCGTTCACCTTCGGCAAACGAGTTCACGTAACGAGCTGAGGGAAGAAGGAAAAAATATTTTTCCATAAAGGAAGGGATAAAAATCAAATTCGCGAAAGGAAAAACTAATCCTCGGATTAGATATGCCGCCGCTGCTGCTGCTACTTCTGCTGTCTGCTGCTGCTCCTTGTTTCTTTCTCGTTTTTTTTTTTTTTTTTGACCTGAAAACTTCGTTTCCCGAGGCTTTTTCTTTTTCCCTTTTTTTTTTTTTTTTTTTTTTAAGGAACTCTCCGGGCGCGTCTCCTTAGGTCGTGGAAACGGTGAAATTTTTTCTGCGGAACTTTCATCGATCAGATCAACGGGATTAATTAGAAAATGAATGGAAGGAAAGCCTTCGTTTGATTTGATTAAAATGGATCGAGATTCGCGTTTTGACTTTTGCACCATTACATAGTGGAATCATTAATTTGATTTTCGCGTTGTTTCTTCATCCCCTTCTTTCCTCCCTTCATCCCCCGTTTCTGTCCCTTTCTGGAAGTCTCACCGTCATGCGACGCGAGGAAAAGAAAAATTTCTCCATCGATTCCAATTTTTATATATATAAAGAAAAAAAAAAAAAAATCTCAATGTCAAACGGAAAATTTATTTCTCGTACAAAGAACAGCATACACAAGTTTTTATAACATATATTTTTTGTTTTTAAGCCCGGCATTTTCCTTTGGCTAAAAACTGCAAAATATGTCTTTAAAAAGGAAAAACTGAGATCAAGATTAATATCTCTAAGATGTATCGCACGATGCTATCTATAATTTACGTAATCTTATAGTTCTTTTTTTGTAAATATAAAACTGAAAATTTAATAATACTGAAAATTTTTCTCTCAAGTTGCAACCTTCTTGCACTCCCTGTATTATTAATTGTTTCCTCTTTCTTTGAAAAGGTTTATTTTGAAATTTATTTTTTCATTTTTTACTTTAATCGACATTACTTTCCTCCAAACGTATTTTAACATATTATGCTTGATCCGATTTATTTTTAACCCGTCTTGTGATTTATACTTCAAATCCGCGTTAATACCTTCTTGCCCGAGTCCTTTTACCATTGACAATTATTTTAAAAATATCGAAACCTAAAAAGTGAACTTATTTTATTTTTTTGCAACAAAGATATTACCTGAAGTTTACACATATTTTTTTAATTCTCCATCATTAGTCGTTTCTTAAGTTTTTACTCTAGTTCCCGCCTGATCCATCGGTATCGGCAATGTCAAGTGATGTGCATTTGATGTTTTGTAAATGCCGGGTACATCTTCTTCCATCCCTTTCATTTTATTTCAATTCAGGAGTTTATCCTTTTGATTTCACTGACGTGAAATTTTTTTCGTAATTTTGAGAATTTCGTTTAAGTTTAGCCGCTGGCTAAAGTCATATATTTAGTAATACGTGAAAACGGGAAAGTGGAAAAACACACGGTAAATCCAATTTCTGTATTCGAATTCGATGAGAAAGATGCTCCAGCATTTAAAGTGGCCACTTCAAAAAAGGTAAATTTTTCGTAAAAAAATTTTTTTTAGCGATGCCCAAATAAACAGAAAAATTGTACCTTTTCGATATCGCGGAGCAGTCGGATATATTTGCCGCGATATTTTCGTTGCACTTAAAAAACGCAAAATTTCATTGTTTTCGCTGTTTATAAAATTTTGACGAGAGATATTTTTTTTTTTTTTTAAATTTCATAATGATTTCATTTTATCTGCTCCTGCAATTTGCCAGAAAATATAGATTACGTATGCATGTGTGGAATAAAATATTTAAGGTAAATTTTTAACTATTCTTAATTCACTTTGTAAGGTATTAATATTTTTTTTTGGAGCTCTGAAAACGTTTTTACTTACGTAGCATGTATTATTTTAGAACTTACTGAAAACAACTTTTAAGCATAATATGATTCTGAAAAAAACTTTATAAAACAAGTATGATTAATAATTAAATGCAGACGTCTACATTGGACTAAATTATGGTAATTTATGCAAGCATTTGCCAAAACAACAGGTCTGCAGGGTAAACTCATTTCTTTTTATTTATTTTTTTATACGTAGTAGTTATGTGATAAAAAGACGCGGAATCTATCTTAGTTTGTAACTAATGAATTTTATTTTTTCGCATTTAGTTTTTTAGTCATTCGCATTTAGTTTTAAATAAACAAAGTAAAACATCGTAAACAGTATTGGCAATTTGGATCCCTAGGTCTTAAGCAAGAAACATTGTTTTAAACAGTGCCGCAGTTATAATTCTTCTTTAATTTATTAACTTCGGTTATAATACATTTTTTGCTTAGCCTTTTCTATCATCAATATTTATAGATGATTGTAATATAATCCAGTAAAATGCGTTTAAAGAATTTAAAATTTAATAAATAACATTTACTTGTCAAGATATTGGCAGTTATTGAGGATTCATACAATATGATATAAGATCATATCTGTATACAGCGTGTAGTAGGGACATCGGTAATGTAGACGATATATTTTACATAAATCAAATATTTACGTGCTTTAAGATGGTTTCTTTTATTCAAATTTTCCTGGTTAAGCTTAATTTCTTGAATTCTTCTTCGAAATTTTCATTTTTTGAGGCAGAAGGCGAAAACGCTCTACGCCTCCCCGTCAGCACGTAACGACAAGGAGCGTGGGATTCATGTCCCGAGTTCAGCGGAGATGCTGCACACTAAAAACTCCGCCAGCTACATTCGTGCACTGTTTTTTCTCGTCTGTACGCGTTTTCGGGTTATGTCTTTAACCATGTTGACTGAGTGTCATTTGGTCATGTCACATTCATTCATTATTAATATTATTCCATACTTAAGGCTTCTTATTTTCATCGAAGCTTCACGGTTTATGTTCTTGCCGTGGCTGCACAATTAAGCACTCGTTTGGTCTGTTCTTTTTCTATCAATGCATTTTTCCGGAATTGGCAATTGCGCTTTTGTCTCCCAAGGCAGGCAAAGCGAGCACGTTCCCTCAGCGGGTGTTCCAGCTTCAGAACTCTCGGCTAAGACTCCGTGGAACTTTATCCAATTATCCTTCCCCTTGAGGACTCTTCGCCAAAGTGCTGTGTGATGTGTCCCGTTGAAAACCGCAAAATAGGTAAATTCCCACAGTTCGTCTCTCTATTTACGTGAGGTATCTGCCATATGATTTATGGCTCGTGAGTAACTGGGTCAGCAACATATGTCACTTACCCGGTAACCACGGTTCCTTCTGTTCATGGGCATTCTTTGCAGCTCCATCAAGCTTCTTTTGTATTTTTGATACTTTCTATGCAACCAAATAATTCATTCCTGTGTCAAATTTCTTTCTTTTCTCCTTTGTTATTTTTTCCTCCTCCCGTTCGTAGCTACTTTACTTTTGCACCTTCCTTGGTGTTTAGCTGACTTCCCGCATGGGCCTTAAAGCTCTGCAGCAGAACATTGTTGTTCTCAATATCGTTTTAGGCGTCTTTAGAGTAGTGTCCGATAAAACGCTTTGCTGTTCGCTGTCGGCGTCGCGTACATGATGATGCCGTTTACCGTGTTCCGATGCAGCAGTCTGGTTCTCCAAAATAATTCCTTTATAAAATCAAAACTTAATCAATATTGCTTTTTTCACAACTATTTGTATCTTCCAGATATTTAAGTTTATTATTCCACTAATTTACAATTCAGTAATTCTCAAAGAAATTCGTACTTATTCCAGTAACTTTCTGACTACCAATTTAAAACTTCAACATGAGATAATAATATCATATTGAACTTTCATTCTGGGATAAACTTGCCATGAGCAATAATACATTAAGCTTTTTATCCATCTTAATAATTTAAATATGTTACATATATCTTTTCCAACATTAATTCATGTTAATTTTTTTTCGAATTTTTCAAAACACTTCTCTCACTCAAACATTCAAAGCTTTCTATTAGCATTTTAAAGAGGTTGATTATCACAAATATGTAGATGTACAACATCAAAAGAAAACATAAAATTTCAAAATACTAATTTTGAACTGAAGGCTAAATTACCATATGGATAATTAAATATTGATTGTGTAATAATATTTTTTACATAATACAGAAGATTGAAAATATTATTGATTTATATAATTCTTAAATAATTTTAAAATTATTTTTGAATTTATTGTTATAAATATGAAGATTATATTAAGATATATTTATTAGTTATGCTTATAAAAATGTATATATATATATGTATTGAAAATACATATGTTTTTAAATGTACATATTTCTTTAAGTAAGTTTCCCTTCATGACAATGATATGATTTTCAGCTTAAACATATTTAATGTTATGCAACTGGAAGTAGCATTTTTTTTATAAGTCGAATAATTTAGAAATTAAATGCAGGAAATAAAACAATCAGATATACCTTTTATACGAAGGAATATAACTAAAAAGTTTGTATTATAATTTTTCTTTTTTGTAAAGATTTGCAGGTAAAATTCAATATGAGGGAAAGAAATATAAACAAATTTTAGAAAATTACGCGAAAATAATTAAAAATTTTTACGATCCGTGTACTATCTCCGTGTTTTCTTCTGCCATTGATGCAGGATGAACCAGAGGAAAATTTTCAAACGCTACTGACACGAGAAAAATTGTGGAATCTTCGAAGCAGACTTCTTGGCAGGGGAACCACTCGAATCAGATCACACATTTGGGTCTCTGCCATGGAATAAACTGGCAGAAAAAACTTAATATAAATTTATATTGTACTTCGCATTAAAATAAAACGATTTTAGATTTCGCGCCTATTTATAGTTACAATATTTCAAATAATGACGAACAAAGTTTGTCACTTTTCCATTTTCGGTTTTGCAATCATTTCTTTGCGTAGGCCTCAGAATTGATTCAGAAAGGAATCTCGCAATAAAGCGTCGTAAAAATTGCAAAAACTACACAAAGCAGGCATTTTTAACATAATTCCCTGCATTTGTAAACATAGCAAACTCATTAGACAGGATGTATTTAATGCAAGTTACAGGAATTCGGCACATTATCACCTTCTTTATATTAGCCAGTTATATCGAACATGTCAAATGTGGTTAATTTCTACGGTCTACGTGCCATACCTCCGAGAGGAATACCAATAGATAACGGCATCAATTAAAAAGCGATTGAATTGCTGACATGAATTGTGACGTGATATCAAAAACCAGGATTTGGTGGCAATGTTCCAGTCAGACTTAAACTGAAATAATCGAGATTTGTGGGTATGTGTATTAATTTGAATACGTGAAAAAAATAATTTGTAGAGTTAAATTCGTTCCTAAAAACCCCCTTTCAGAGAACTTAATACATTTTAATGTAAATCATTAGCCGGGTCTTTATTTCGTTTGTTAAATTGGCTCTCAGACAGTTATCAAGATGCAGCTGCAATTTTGAAAACCGGGGAGACGCGGTCCCAGGGCGTCGATATAGAGGATTACATTAGCGTCTGATCTTCGGCTGTTTGGGGCTTGAACAGACACAAAGAGGCGGTCTACATTTTTCGGCGAGGGAATTTGCCCTCTCTTCCGGTCATCCGAGACCGGAAGAGCCCGAGTTAGACCGGAAAAGCACCATTCCACCGCTCTGATCAATTTGATATCTGTTTACCGAGATGAAATGCAAGTGCCAGGAGGCTTTCTGCAAATTCTGCTGCGTGGCAGAGTTTTCCCGTAACATTCTGTCGCCGCGCTTTTTCCTTCCGCCATTTTCCGTTTTTTTCCCCTGATCCACCTGCCTTCCAGCTGCCACATGCGATATTCAATCTGTCTGATTTGTTTTCCTTCCAGCTGAATTTGTCTTTTATACTGCTATCAACTGGAAAAAAAAAAGAAAAAGAAAAAGAAAAAGAGTTCAAAAATCTCGGAATCCGACGAATTTCTTAACTCTGGGAGGAAAAGAAAGTTAAGTTTAATGTTTCAGCTTATGGGGGTTTCGAATTGTCAACCTCGTTATCAAGGTAAAGGTTCAAATTTCCAGTTAATGCTTTTTTCGAGACGGAAAATCTGAAAATCCGCATAGAGATCCGGTCAGTCAAACTCAATTTTCGTCATTCCGTATGACGAATCATAGGAAAAGTTATGGAATGATATGAAGATGCGAATGCGGGATGATGTGAAAGGCTTTGAATCTTAGACGCCTTACCAATCTTTTGTGAGAGACGCCAAAGAAATGTGAAATTTGTTAAAATGGCAAGTTATAAATTGTTCCTTTAGAAGAGGATTCGTCTGCTTCCGTGAGGTCTGACAGAAAATTCAGGATTTTCTGCATGAATTCGTACACGAAAACAAAAAAATTTGGAAATTTATATAAATTTTAATTTAATATTAATATTGTAATTTGGAAATGACATCCAATGGTAAATTAGATATAACTTTCGTGTAAAAAATTGATTGTTTTTTAGGCGGAATTTGATTTTCTTCTGGAGGAACCTAATCTTAAAAAAAAAAAAACTCGAAAAAGTGAAAAAAGAAACTTCTTTTGCAATTTGAAACAAAAGACAATGGAAAAAGTGTAATTTAAATTTGAAAAAGTCATCTATCAAGCTTCTCTTTTGAGGCGGATTTTTAAGAAATCTCCCATTTATTTTTCTATATCATAGCCAAATCAACTTCTTGATGGCCCTCTTTCTCGCAGCTTATGCTGGGCCCGGTTTTTATTTTAAACTAAAGTTCCCACTTTTTATTAAAAACTTAAAGAAAAAAAGTTTTGGAGATGGGAAAAGGTGTTGTATGTTTTTGAGACAATGCTCGGTTGAAATTCACTACATCTCTTTTAGCTGGCTTTTAAATTTGTAGCAAAAATTTAGTAGTACGAAAAAAATTATATTAAATTTAGTAGTACATAGCATCCTTCCATCTTTTTTAATAAACATATCATTCTTTTATATTTTTTCTTTTATATCGCATCGAAAAAATTTTATAAATCTACATGATTAACAGATCAATATACGTAAACATATAAGGTTGAAACTCTAATTCATGTTTTATGTATAAAGTTAGAGAAATTTGAGTGTTTGCAACTACAAATAAAATAATATTATTTACGATTTTGCCTCTTTTTTTTTTATTTATATAATCAAAAATTTTTTTAAAGAAAAAAATGAATTGATATTAGTTCAAATATTTTTAATAGAAGGTTTAAATTGATACAAATACGCTCATGTGATTTATTTATTTTATTTAGATTCGTGCAGATTAAATAAGTACTGCTTATTGCAAAGGAAAATTAAAAATTATTTTGTAACGTTTCTGTCTTATTTTAAATGAATTTTAAGTAAGAGCATATCGCATTTTACAGTATTTTTTAAAAATTATATAATGATTCAGAATGTTAGATGATGAATCTTTAATCACAGATATGGGTTTCCTATTTGAAATTTTGGCTTAGGAATTAATGAATTATTACACAAAGGAATATACTGCTTTATATGCGACTTAAATTATGATTAAAATAAGTCGCGATACCTTTTTTTTTCTTCATGCCCCGAAGGATCGTGGACGACAGTTAGATTCCTTTATACCAAAAGAATAAAAGCTTTTTTTCTGCTCTTGGCGATTTTAGTTTTGTTAATAATTGTTTTTGCTTTGTTCATAATATGAGCGTAGGAAATTCAGAAAATTAAAGAAGGTTGTTATTGTAACATTCTACCTGGATGTAACCGTAGTGACCCGAAAGGAAAAAAAGTTCTGTTAATAGTATTCATTCATTCTCGTTTTTCTAGGTGAAAAACTAATTTATAATGTATGAATACAGATTGAAAAGTAATAACATCAGTGCAATAACAGCGAAGAATCTTCATAAAGTTTCACATTTGTTTTGGAATCACCGATTTCTAAATCAATACGTGCGCACAATCAGAATAAAGCTAATTGAAATGTATGTTTTCACTGAAACTGCAAAATTCAAAAATTTACTGCCCCTTCACCATTAATGGAAAGAATTTTCGATAATTTTCAATATAAAAAGTATATTATCCGAGCTTATTCGCTCAATCTCCAATATGTAAGCCATATTTGGCAATTCCTTACTGATTTTTACATGAAATTAACACATCATTTCTTACTCAATATTTATTATTTTAATAAAATTATAACTTTTATTCGAAACAAAATAATATCACAAAAAAATCTAACTAACTCTGAGATCTTCAATTTAACGAAAATAAAAAACTGCTTTAAGTTTAATAAAAGTGAGATGAAAAATTTAGTTGAAAAAATTTCTTTTCGATATGGGTCCTGACAATATTGATTAGTAATATAAAAATTAAATAATAATATATCAAAGTCAAAGTTTGAAATTTAGAATGTCACATCATTTTTCATTCCCATCCTTCCTATAAATGTCATTACTCCGAATTTGGGCTAATCAGGAAAGTGAATGTTGAACTATGAGCATCTTAATACTAAGTTTAACGGGATACCGACTTAATTATATTATTACACTTAAGTTTATTATGTCTTTGCCACAATTTTAATAAAAAAAAAAGTTAGAGACTTTGTGAACTTAATAAATTATGAAAAAAGTTAAAGTTTCCATTAATTTCAGAATATGCTTCGAGAAGTTTAAAAATCTTGGCAAATACAGTGACATGAATAAAATATTTCAAAGCTTATTATACATATATCTAATGAAAGTTTTTTTTTTTTTAACTATAACAAAGCTTTAAACCATTGCCTTTTTTTAAAGTTATTAATTAGCTGCACGTGATTTTGTATGTTGCATCCTTTAAAGATTAAAATTAGGTTAATTCACGTATCATAGAGTAAAATATTTAGTTTAACAAATGTTGTTGCTTTAAGAAGAAGAAAATATTTTGCAAATTTTAAATGAACTCGAAATAATACAGAGTTTTACCTCCGATCGATTTTTCTTTTCCGCAATAAAAAAATTTACATTAAAATGAGGGTAGAAGTATTTTCTCAGTTTTAATTTCAGTGTTCGGGAATGTTAAAAATACATTTTCTTCATGTTCTCGCGGTTTAAACATTTACATAGATCTGTGAGTAGAATGACATACTACCGAAAAAGTCATAAATATAACATTTAATGAATAAAATTATTATATAAAAAAGATTTTATGTAAATATTTTTGAAATTCTGCGAGCACCAGTGATTTAATGCAGTTAACGCAGTGCAGTGCGGGATTTCCCGACATTTTCTCCTTCATAATGCTTTCTCGATGAGATAAAACTCAAGGAAGAATGAAAGTTTGATAATATTGTAAAGCGGATTCTGCAGAATGGAGACAGTTATTATTAAAAAGGTAAGAGCGAATGTTCTAGAAGAGGAAAAGAAAAATGGAGATTCATGCTATTTTAACTTTTTCATATAGTCCTTAATTTCGCGGGGCTCCAACAAGCGGGATTTCAGCTATTTAAAATCTCAGAATGGAATGAAAAAAATTTTCGCAAATTTCAAAAGTTTTGGCTTATTTTTGAAATTTAATACTCTTTTCCAAGTTCGGAAACGTATTTTCAAGATTCACGGACGCCTTTTTTCCGAATGAAAACTTTTGCGGAAATATTTAAAGGAAATTTGGTAATTTAGACTTATAATATTCGGGAAATTTCTCATATGACACATTAACCATTAAGTCGTAAATCGACGCCTGAATATTTAAAAATCTTCTTTTTTATGAATGGTAAACACGTCGAAATTTACAGTTTTATCTTTGGAAGTATCGAGGGAGGAAAAATGCAGATTTAAAGACGTGCAAACCTTTTTACATTTTTTTTTTTTTATTTGATTCATTTGAATAATTATTACATGTTTCGGTTTTGTGAACATTGGCATTGACATCAAATGGAAGTATATAACGTGATTACTCCTTCACTAAGCTTTTTTCCTGCAGGTGTTTTAGTGAACCAAGGAATGTCATCTGTTATGTCAAAATAGTTAACATTACCGATATCTGTAAATATAAATTCTAGTTGCAAATATCAATTTTACATAGAGTACGTTTCTTTTAGAGCAATTTACTTAATGTGAGCATTTTATTTTATTCAAAATTTTATTTATTACCTCT
>JAOWBB010000005.1:4383153-4442174 GCA_028565995.1 Ricinus marginatus
TTTCCTCGGGGGGGGGGGGGGGGAAGGGGAAAAGCGACGATACGGGAACATTTCTCTTTCCCTTTTGCGAAAAGCCACGCGGAAAGCCGTCACCGAATTGCGCAGGATTGCGATCGGTAAGCGAGAACCCGGTCCGAAGCGGGTTTTCGTGGGAAATTTTCGATTTGCTACGGAGAACGGAGCGCGTACAAGCAAACCGCATTGAAAACCAATGCACCGAGGACATTCGCACTTACGTCGCGGAGCCCGTGAGTTGAAGTTATTAACGCCGAAAACTCCATCAGGAATTTTCGCTTGAAAGAAACGATCAAAAATTAATTTTGAATCTCTTTTTAAATCGGAATCTGAAGGGTTTTCACGCGCTAAAGGGATCCCATTTTAAACCGCTGCCGAATATGATCTGGGAATGCCTCCGGGGAAGCTCGCTGTTGAGACTGAAAGAATCCCGTGCTTTACGGAACGGATTTCGGTCCGCTCGGTGACGATCTCGCCAAGAGGTGAAAACCCATCGGGCAAGGAAAATCGACGAAGGTTCACCAAAGAGAAAGATGCGTTTCTTGTGCCCCGATTTACCCCCTTGGGGGTACCCAAAATCAAATGTTTCAGCTCGAATTTAAGGGATTATCAAACAAGGGCTGAAAGGATTAATGACGCGGAAATATCCGGATAAGAATTGCAGAAAATATGACAGGGCGAAGCTTGTGCTCCGATTAATAAATAACAGTCTATCGGTGAGGAGGACGGTTCTTTAATAGCCGAAAATCAAACGAAAGCCATTTGCTATTTATCCATTTTCGGTTTCATTAATTTGTTTCCATAGCTCGTGACTCTCATTTTCCGCGGAGATGAAAGTGATACTTGAGAGGTCCAGCAGAAAAATTTTAAGCTCATTTTGAAGGCCCATCTTAAGCGATTAAAGCGATCCGACGAGGGCGCCGAGACGAAAATTCAGACTTCGGATCTACTTCCGATCGGGGAAGGCGTCCGGGTAAGGAAGCGACGCGCGGGAAACGCTCCGCCGGGCCCGGACCGGGGCAGAGCTGCGCCGCCGGACGAACGCCGGTGACTCTCCACAGGACCGAAGAGAACGCCGTCGTCAGTGACGCTTTTGCTCCCGACGGGGCGATGGCACTGCGACTCAGGAAAAGCTTTCGGCTTTTGGACGGACTCCCTCATCATCTCCGTGTGAATCGACGGATTCAACGGCGGGAAGTCCGGCACCGAGAACGCTGAGATTCGACTGCCTTCTACCGGACCCGTCTCGGGGAGCAGCAGCGGCGGATGCCTCGACGACGGAATCCTCCAAACGAGTTGCCACCCAGAGCTTAGCCGTGCAAACAAACCGGCCGAGCTTCGGTTTTAAAGACTTCGTGGTCTTCGAACACGCCAGAAAAAATATTCGCCGCGGTGATTTTAGCCAGTGCATCATTTAGCCCGATCCCCGGAGGTGGTTAACCCGTCACCAAAAAAAGGAAAATAAAAAAAAAATAAAATATAATTAGGTAAAGCGATGATGAACGCAGGATTACGGGCTCGTACGTGGACCAAGAACCGTAATAACCCAACAATTACGCACCATATAAAACTTATAATAACACTGATCTTCATCATTCGAGGTTTGGCAGTTAAAATATTAATGTCGCAAAACAATAATTCCGTTAAAATTATTATAAAAAATATATTAGCGCGGGGATACTGCCATGCGATGGTCCACATGAAAGCTTACGGTGGATCAAATAAGTTTTAAAATTTGTTTTTGCGGCCTCGTTGAACGCTTGCTAGAGCATTTTCCTCTTTGCCATCTCCGGGAAAAAGAAATTTGATTTCCACGATGCCCCATCCGGTGCGACAGATGAGCAGAGGCTGCCCCAACAGACAAACGTTTAACGAAGCCGAATGCATCGGACCCGAAATTCACTGTCAAACGGAGGAACCGCGGGACAGTCATCAGGCACGCCAGGTCGCAGAACGTGGAAAGCAAACCTCGGCCCGAGCGGAACTCGAAAATTCCGATTATAAAGCGCCAATCGAACCTTTTCGGATCTCAAAATCGGCGGCCCTTTTAAACCGACTGAATCTTTTCGTTTATCCGCTTTTTCGAGTCGATCGGGGGCATCCGAAAAGGCAGGCGCCCGATCACCTCTGCCCTCGGATAACAAGTGGACGGCTTCGCTCCTGCGACGCGAAACGAACCAGGTACGCGCTGGTGATGCGCCGGGAACGTTAGGCGGAAGTCGCTTCGAGTGCCGGTCACCGTTCGATACCTGAACAGGACGCGGAAAAGATTAAAAAAAAAAAAAAAAAAAAAAAAGGTTTCTTATTTGCAGTGCGCCTAACCTGACTTTGTCTCACGAAGGGAGCTCTCTCAGCATTCGAAAGGCAAAACAAAAATATTAATGCATTCGCAAAATCCGAAGAACGACATTTACCGCATCGCATTAAATGATGGATATTTAAAAAAAAAAAAAAAAAAAAAAAAAAAAAAAAAAAAAAAAAAAAAAAAAAAAAGGCGTTTGAAATCGAAATTAATAAAATGGGGAAAAATAAAATGGAAAATTAATCGGGAAATCAATTCTCTTTGAGCGAAGGGAAAATATTGAAGTTATTCGAAAGGAGCGGCATCTACCGGTGAAAAATCGAAACTTTCAGTAAAGGGGAAAGGATTTTTCACATCCAGCAGATTTGACCTCCGATGGGTGTCCTTTGTTAGTAAACCACACGCTGTCGCTCTTGAATATTTTCACATATTGCGACAAATATTTTACATGTATTTCTTCATGTTTTGCTCGCATGAATACATCACCTTTGCAGGCGGCCACCGTAAGATTCACCAGCTGAATCCTGTACAATGATAATTGTGCTCCTTTTAGACGTAACCCAAATGCGAATCTTTTTTTTTTTCCTGTCTCGCTCGACTGCCAGGCAAAAAGACAAATCGCGATTTCGGATTTACCGACACGAGGAAGACCTGTCGCGGTTATTTATCGACAGGATCGGACAGAGGGATCGGGCACGAACGAGATGAAACACCTTCGAAATCGCTGATAACACTGCGCCAGGGGATGGCGCAAAATGTCACGAATATGGCTCGGGGAAAGAACGAGAACTGCGCGGCCCGACAAACCGGAATATCTCGCGATGAACCTTCTTCCGAAGAGGATCGGCACGCACGTCGCAAATGGGGTTGCCTTCTAGTAAATGAACGCGGTGCGTGATCTGAAAGACACGTCCGGAAGGAAAGAATCGTCGGGCCGACCGTCTGCGAGACATTAGTCACCCGTTCGACAGTGAATCACCGAGGAAGGAAACTCGTCCAACAGCAGAAACGACGAAGGCAGACAGACGGTCGCCGAAGAATGACGTCGACTGAACCGGCAGTGAGTCATCTCGCGGGGTTCAGCCGCAAGCCCTTCGCCCCCCAAAAAGGGAGGTTGTGCAGACGAAACGGCACGCGGCGCGGTCCTCCGAAAAACGACGGCAAGCTTCCGGCGAGGAACCGCGGGGCACCCTCCTCCTCGGAAGGGCCACGTCCATTTCCTACCTGTTGTTGCTGGTCCTCCTCCTGTCTCTCGAACCTCTCGAAACGGAAGCTGTTGCTTCTGTAGAGTTCGTTGTCGCACTTCCTGCCGCAGAATCGCCTCGCGAACGACCTGTCCAGCAGGTGCCCGGTGGTGCTCGTCCACAGGTCGATCCTCAGCTGAAGACTTCGGAACAGGGTCAGGTGACCGTTCGCGTTTCGCCTTCTCTGGGGTCGATTTCTCCGGCGACAATTCCCCATCGAATCGGCTGGCCTGGCACACACATTCACCAAACCGCACACCCGCGAGCAGGGCACCACTGACTCCCGTTCGAAATTCGCTGCGTTTCCGTCCCCGTGATCCCGGAGGTCTGTCCGGTAGTCCTGACTACCCATATCCGATTTATTCTTGTTCCCGAGCTTAACTTTTCTCAAAACTGTCGCCATCATTTCTCGGTTCGACGGTGGTGCCTCTGGCGGAAGGAGAGCGAAACTAACGCGACGGCTGTTTCGTCGACGCATCCGCCGCGTGCTGCCACCTGCCCTCTGTAACGGATCGGCGAAACTTCATTCGACGGTTCCTTCCGGAATCATTTAAATTACGAATTTCGATCTCTGCTCGGGCTTCAGATGGAAAAACTGCTTCGACGAGACGCCTTCACCTCCGGCGGGTCCCATCACGTGGAAAATCGCTTTTCGCCTCATTTCCGATCTATTTCATGCGATCGAGTTCCACGACTTCCTCCCAAACGATTCCGCTTTCCCGCGAATCAAATCGCGCCGCAAATTAAGCGCTCCATTCTCGAAGAGGAAGGCGAGCCCGCCTGCGAAAAAGAAGGCTCGAAATACGCGGATGATTGTCACGCGTGGCGAGTGACATTTTAAAGTGGCATCAGACGATACTTAACACGGCCCTGCGGTCAACGAGGTCCGAAAACTGCGAACCCGAATGATCTCCCGCCCACCCGACGAAGAGATCAGAATTCGGCACAGACTCACCCCGCAACGACGCTCTGCACCCACACGCATTCCTCGGGCCTCGGTCCTCACCCACACGCACCACGCACTGCTCCCGTCCGATTTCCTCCCGGCTCTCCGCTCCCACGCCCGACCGAGAGCCGACACACCCTCCACTTTCACTTCTTCGCATTCGCTCTTCCGGCGGAAAAGCCCAAACCGGAGAAAGAGGGCACGTGACGTGCGCCTCCGGACCCGCCTCCCCGCTTCCTCCTCGTTCGGGGACGCCCCGCGCAGCATCGCAGAGCGAGGAAGGCACCTTAACCTCCTCTCACCGGAAGTCGATACCCATCGAGATACTCATCACTCGAATTCCTTCGCACCGGAAAAAGGAAATTGCTACCAGAATTGCAGGTATTACCGGAGATGGTTACATTAAAATTTTTTTGAACTTCATCCTTTTAATTGAGAAAAAAAGAGGAGAAACAGGTTAAGGTCTCCGAGCGAGTCATTCATTGAACGTAAAGCGTCGTTTTCGCTGTTTGCAGCGAAAAATGCATAGCCGGCGACCAGAATCGAAATCGCTTTCTCACACGAGGATTTTTCATTTTTCGTCCATGAGCAAACCTCAGCTTTCGACATTTGCTGCCTTCTTAGTCCTCGGGCGCGAGTTCGAGGAGAGCTCGGAACGGCCGGGGAAGATAAATGCAAAGCGATGTTTCCGAGGAGATCGGGAGCCCGGCACCGGCAGTTACGGTCAACGTCCCGGGAACAACAGCTTCCGAAAAGCAACAGAGCCGTTAAAAGAACGGAGCCGAATTCTCCGAGCAAACGGATCTCCGCTCGATGTGGCCTGCAAGGCACGTAAACGCCGAGAAATAAACTGTATCTTAATGGTTCACTGGCTGCGCGCTGCCTTGCGAAGAACATAAAAACTCGATGGATGCCACTTGATCTGGCAATCGAAACTTCTGCTCTTGCATGACACTTGGCACGTCCATGCCATTCTCCTACTTCTTTTCTTCTTCCACGGGACCTGGCTCCGATTATTTTTGGGCCTCGACTTCGACCGCGCCCGGTCGAGAAAAATTCCCTGCCAGCGTGCGAACCGAATGACTTTCTGTCGTTCCAGCCTCGAATAATCTAATCGCCTTCCTCTGCGGCCTGACCGATCGCGAGCGTGGGGTTTTTTTTCCTCTTATCTCCGCGTGTCTGGCACGGCGGCACGGGAGACCCGCTCGTAGAGTTCCTCGGTCGCCTCGCTTGCATTTCTAATGCTTCTCATTCCCGGCCCTCCGAACGTAGAGGAATAAGAAAAACATAACAAAAAACGTTTTATTTTCCTCAATTTTTATCCAAATCACTTCTTCTTGGACAAAGTTCTCTGCTTTTCGGCGTACTCCACGAGCTTCTCCTCGACGGGAAGACCCTTCCTCCTTCTTACCGCGTGCATGTACTTCCTGGCTCTGTTCTCGGAGTCGGCTTTCTCACCGTAATGCAGATATTCCTCTTCGGTGCGCGGGGACCAGAAGGGATCGATGTCGATTACCTAAAATGAAAGGAGAACTTCCGTAAATGAAAAATCAAAGTTTATCGTTTGTACGGTTAATTCTAAACGAACGGCGTTCCCCCCCAAAAAAAAAAAAAAATTTTACCCCGAACTTGGTAACATGTACAGTAAATTTTTCAATTTCATCTCCGTAAAATTCGCATTCATCCAGAACTCAAACCAATCACAAACAAACAGTGATACGCATATTGCCACAAATTCCCTGTTCATAGCTTTTACGCAACTTAATTTAGTGCGAAACATTATTTTTTATTAACTACATAAAAATATTCTTTTACGGGTACTAATTATACAATTCAGAACTATATTTAATCAATTGCTATTTATAATTATATTCCTTCTTTTATTTTCTTTTTCTTTCTTTAAACCATTCCAGCCACCCGGAGCGATCTGCAGGCATGTTATCCGCTACACATATTTGTACATCAATGCATGCCACGTTATCGAATGCGGCCACATGCCAGGAGTGATGCCCCGTTTCCACAGTCCTGTCTCGTGCGACGAGATAGCTTCCACTTCCTTTTTTTTCATTTTGAATTTAAAATTTCCACGGGGATTCCGCGAGGTTCGAGCCGCGAGTTGCCTTTTCCTGCGGGAGCTCCATTTCGAAATTGCTCGGGCGTTCGGGAGGCGAGACTGACGCGGACCGTGCCCGTTCTGCGCCCGTGTTCCACCGGTTCCCATTGCGATCGACGGGGAATCACGACCGAGTAAAACAAAATGCCACGGTGCAGCTCTTCGGAAAGGCTTATCTGTTGCATCTTACGCCTCGTGTTAACACTGCCACTGGTCTTTTCCGTGGGGCCCCCTGCCGCGGCCTTTAGACAAATTTCCATATCATTATTTTCTTTTTATTCCTTTGTTAAGTATGTTTATGATGTCTGATAAGCAGGATCGTAAATCCATCGTCTATATTATGACATCGACCATTATCCGCTTGCTTCTTCGCGGCGCAGACCCGTTCAATGTTCCAGACGGTGTGCAAGAATAAACATGACAATAAATAACGTGGATTTGAATAAGGGACCGGACGAAAAGGTAAAAAAGTCGGGGAGGATCCGCAGCAGGTCGTGGTTCCGTGCCTGCAATGCGAGACGGAGCATCCATAACCAGGTGCAGTTTAAAGGTTTTTATGTAATCACAGAGGAATGAAAAGTCCTCGTACCTAAAAAGAAATTTATTTTTTCGTCAACCACAATTTCATCGCAGTTATCGACGAGAGCGGCACTCGGCAGTTTTCGGCGTTTTCGCCGGGCATACTGCAATCGTCCGTGCCCGGGTAATCCATTTCGGACCGACGCCAACGTAACTCATGGGTTAAAGCTACTGTTCATCTTTTAATTCAGGTCCTCAGACAATTTTTTTTCTAAATAAATTATTAGTTTAGATCTTGTAAATGTGAAGGATACAACTTATCATTTTTTTTTATTTTTACTTTTAATGCTCCCATCAAAAAAGGGTTTATTGGTAAATCTACAATCTAATTATAATTGTAATTATTACCATTCTTTGTATCCTCCATCTTTGGGGCGGAACGTGCAATAAGAATGGAATCATTCAAAATCCCTTTCCCGCGACCTGAATCGAATGTGCAGAAGTTACACCGCATTACATTACGATCAATGAACGTATTTGTATCAATGATTTCGGCACTTAATCTAAAGGTGTCTCACAATTTTATTATATATATTTCATTATATATATCAGTAGTAATAACATTCGTGAATAATATTTGCTCACGAGGTTGCGATTTACGGATATAGCGATACCGCTGACGGTGTGTAACACAGAACTCATTATCTCTTGGCTTTTTAACAAATCCGTCGAAAAAAAAAAATATATATCTACAGGTATCGACAGAGTTTTCCGCAAACATGACAGACACGTGAGTCGTTCTAAAAATATTACGAACCATGGAACTTTCCATTAAACGATAGAAAATAAGCCTCATTTATGCTTTTCACAGTTTATTATACTATTAATGTATTGTAGAAAAATATAGCAGCCATTTATACATGGTGAAATTCATGCATTCATTCGCCTAAATCAAGGATATCCATTTCAACACGTCGTTTTGCCTCTGGCTCACATGGTTTGTTATAAGTTAAACATGATCGAAAATTGTGACAAAACACAAAGCCGATGACAAATTCCATTCAATATCGACGAAATATTTATCAATAGAGCTGAGGGTGAAATTTCATGCTCCAGACCAATAACCGAAATAGCAGTAACGAGTACCTTAGAATACAAGCAACAATAAAGCTTTACCTGACGAACATAATTAAATGAAGAAGTAAAAGGTTTATTGATATGGAAAAAAGGTAAGGAAGGAAACCCTAAAAGCAAAATCATTAAGATAAACGTTTCGGCGTCGATATTCAGAAGGATCTAAACTTAATGGAAAGAAAGTGTTTTTACCTCCCAATGACTGAAAACCAGTTGCGGGACCGCCAGTCCAGACGTTTGCTTCCGTATCTCTGAGGCAAATGAGAAACTCTCCACAACAGGTAGCACCGCGGTCACCAGAAAGGACGCCGAACCTTGATTCATGTCACCATGGAGAACCCTGCCGTGGCGCCGACCGAGTACTGCGTAAATTTTACCTAAAAGCGCATAACATGGAACGATTAATGAAAATGCACTTACTTTTGCATACAAGTAGATTTCCCATACTTGTGCGCAATATTTTGTGTGTCAAAAGATATTAGAAGATCAAGTTAGGTTTAAAATCGTAAGAAACCACTAAAAAGATGTAGCCGAGAATAACGAAGCTTTTTATTTGCTAAATATTAAATTCTGATTGTAATTCTGCAGCTGAAACACGTAATTTAACTCCATCACTACAATCAAAAAATATTTCTATAATTATAATATCTATGGTAAACCACTTCAACCTAAAACCCTTATTTTTGAGCTTAAAATTGTATACATTGAAATTTGTCGCTACATACATACGATACATATTAGAACTAAGAAAGATGCTTAAATTTCACGTTTATCTATTTAGACATCGTCCAACGAATAAATGAAAACCAATAATAGCAATTAATAACTTATTACATAATAAAATATTAATTTTTTTAAATAAATTTTTATTGTTTGAACTTCGTTTTATGAAAATCGTTTTAATTTATTGACGTACACCAATTATAATTTTTAATATTTAATTTTCGTACTAAGAATATTATGCTTGAAAGAAATTAAATGAAAAAAAAAATTAAGAATATGCATGTTTTACAAATTGATCGTTCTCAAATCGAACTTTCAATGAAGGCTACATAAACAAAAAATATATATATATTATATAAATATAATTTTTTTTCATTACAATATTCAAGTATGTAACAAACATGAAATTAATCATCTTATCATATGATCTACTGCAGAAGGTATAAATTTTCATAAAATTTTTTACGGATGCTTCTCAGCCTTTTTCCTCAATTCCGATCGAGCCTAATTTAAAGTAAAAGATTTCTATGACTTCGTTACTTGCGTAAAATAAAAAAAAAAATACAAAAATTTTTGCTTACACGACAAAAACAATTATGATCATGCATTCATATTATCATTATATATCATTATGAACATACAAAGTCTTTAGGGTTCTCTAAAATTGTACTCGGATATGTTAATTCGTCAAATTTTGTTTTAATGACGAGGGGGAAATTTTCCTTGACACAGAAACATGTGCAACAGAGAATAATAAGCTTTTGAAACTTCGATGTTGTACAGACGTCTTGCACATATTCATTTACACACGAAAGATAAACTCTCATAAAAAGCACTTAATTATAATAAAATATATAATGAAGGACCGGAAGTAGCATTGGGTTTAAAGGAAAAAAAACTGGAAACAGCTTCTGTGTTACTTGATCACAACAAAGGTCGTCAGGTATGTCGGTCGCATGTTACTTATTTACAACCCATCTGTATCGCAACAATTTACGATTTCCATCCTTTTATGTCGGGCCCAGGTAGAACCTTCTTTCCCACGATATCTTGAATAACAGAGAGTAAAATTCGATAAAGCAAACCTTTCCTGTAATCGAAGCTTACAAAACACCCATGCAGGACCAATGCAGGCATGACGGTAAGCGAGAACTGCCGAATTGCATTTGATCAATTCATACTTTTCATTCCGGAAAAATTTAAGGAAAGTCAAACGTAACGGAGACGCGGGGAAGCGCCGATGACAACAGCGTTGGAGCAACGTTTTAGCCGAGGTCCCCGACACCAATTATTCAAACCTTAGTCATGTATTCAAAGTCCGGGCACTGATGATTCAGATCTTTTTACCAGTAATAAAAACCCATGTACATAATGTTGATAATTCACCGAAGGTGCAGACGTGAGTTTCGCTGTCCAAATCGATGGTTATTTCTCCTAGAATAACTCGAACAAAACGGTGATTCTGGCAACGGACACGAACTTGACCGTGTCTTTGACACCACGTTCGGATGTTAATATCAGGGGACAAGGATCGCTTTGGTCGAACCTCAAAAAAGCGGAAACCACAACTGCGCTGACGGCACGTGTTTAGGGAGCTTTCAGTGAAAAATAAAAAAAAAAAAAACGAGGCAAAAATTCAGGACGGGTAACGAAAACGCGTGATGGGAGAGAAAAATCCAGCCCTCGGCGAACCATCGAAAACCGCACGAAAAAAAATCCACGTTTCTGGGTCCGAAGCTTGACGAGAAAATCCGACATTTTGCTCTTTTTCCTTCTCCTGGATCCACTTCAAGGTCGCTTCTCGCACAACGAAAAAAAAAAAATTCCGATTCTTCTTTATCTCGAAAAGCGTCACCCAAACGGGACTGCGGCGTTGCATGCAGTACCGGAAGACGCCTGCTGCCTCCGCTTTGAGTTTTCCTAACCGTGGAACACGAGGAGCATTTCTGACAATGTCATTGTGTCTGAAATCAGCATCGTTCGTGGAGGAGGACATTCGGGTCAACAGGTGAAACAGGTGTTCAACAAGACGAGCAGATGTCGTTTTATGTCTTGGGAACGACCTTGAAAGATTCACTACTTCAGTTTTTTTTTTGGGTCAATAACTTCCGTTTAAACACTTCCGATCTGGTTTTCTCCCGTTTTCCTACCCCCGCCGCATACTGTTCCCCATCTGCCCAACTTCGAGATAATCCGCAGCCCTTAAACTTGAACCCGTCAAACCGTGGCTCAAATCAATCCCTAGCTCCGCAATAACAAATATAAAAAAAAATTACCTTACGCGAAAATTAATTTGATCTGTACAAATGTGGAACGTAAGACAATACTTTCAAGCGTTAACATCGAGCACAATAAAACCCAAAAGAATAATATTACGAAAAAAAATCAAATATATACCCAAATCTTTATACGTATGAAATCACCACCCGCCAATAAACTTGATTTTTTCGTACCTTGTAGAAAAAAAGACAAAACTCCCCGCAAATACCTCAGAATGAGACTGGGAGAAAAACAACTAGACGGTAGTATTAAAAATGCAAAATAATTATAAATTATGTTATTCATTGTTAACCATTTAATTATTTTAAAATGGTGCTTTAACAAATTTCCCGAACTTCATTTGCAGGACTAACAGTGAATGCGCTTCTTGATGCATTTCCTCCATAATGGAATGCTACACAAAAACCTCATGAACGATCAATCCGTTGGCATTGCAGCAGAATAAAAATCACATCCACAATGCACGTAAACCATTAACTCTGGTTTCCAATTTACTTCATCCACCCAGATTGAAATATTTTTACGCAAGAATCTCCGCCGGAGACCACATATTTCACCGCAGCTCCCTGCACGTGGATCAGATCCCTCAGAAATGTGGTTGACTGGAAATATTTTTTTTTCTTTTCCTTTCAGATATGAAAGATAATCACAAAATGGATTTTCTTGCTGCGAAAATATTTTACATTTCGGAAATTATACACCAAAATATTGGTTTCCATTTAATTATCATACACCTTGCTTCTTCCTTCCATTTATTCCACTTTCTTTGGTGCCAATATCCCTACTTCCTTTTCGTAATGCCACATCTCTAGGATCTTATTTCACTTTAATTTCCGCAGAGATTTCCACCGTTTCGGTCAAAAATAAAAAATTCGTAATTGCGATATATATATATATGTATCAATATCAAATAATAAATCGTCTAAATATTATATGGCTCAATCATTTTAACTGCATCGAAAAATCGCATCAAAACAATTAACAACACAACATCCACTATTTTATATTCTTTTGTTTATTTTTTTTCGATCAGCTTCCTAAAAAAAATTGCAAAATTATTATACTGATATATATATATATATATATATATTATTAAATTTGCAACTGCAAGAGATTTAATTGTCTTTCATTCATATACTCTTATATATTGATTCATCAAATGGATGCAAATATTGAAATTTCACCAGACCCTGATCGGTCACAGCACTTTACTTAATTTAATACATTCAAGGTGCCGTAAATATCTGACATTGAAAACCGTAAATAAAAATGGAATCTGCTTTCATAACTATCTTCCAACGAATTTCCTGCATAAAAACGCCCCATAAAGAAATCCATTTTTCTTTAAATGAACTTGAGGATGCGAAGAGGACTAGAATACAAAAAAAAATTCGCAAATAGCCAGAACATATACATTTCTAAGCCACTGGCGCCTCCACTAATATCCTGAGCATCGTTCAGAATGCATTAGCGTCTCCATTCTTTAATATTTGACACAATATTTTTTTGTCCCATCCGAACACATATATATTTATATTCTTTCAGTTTCATTCAAATTCATTCAAAAAAAAAAAAAAAAAGATTGATTATAATGTATTACATTTTTAAACTTTTCAGCAATAATCTTTGAATTATAAATAACTGCAGGAGTTTCCATATATTTTGACAAGCTCGTCTTAGGGAAACTTAAAAGAGACAATACTTATATTTTAAGGTTTTGGGTCTTCATTTTCTTCTTTCGATTTTTCCAAAGTAAAAAAAAAAAAAAAAAAAAAAAAAAAAAAAAAAAAAAAAAAAATGGATGCAACAACGACCGAGAAAGACCTATTCAAGGGTTCGATGTTGTAAAACAAGGTGGCAACGAATTAGTTTTTCGTCTTAAACGACGGGCTCAAACAATTAATAATTATCGCAAGAGAAAAACCAGAGTTAAACTGAATAACGCATGCGATATATTAGGTGAAATGCGATATCGTTTGAGCCGCTTACCATGTGATACAGATATTATGCCATGGTATACAAACTGCAACCTAATGAAAATAAATTGAAGTTTATTTAAACGTACAATACGGCGGCACTATGTTGCGTATAGCAAGAGAATGATTCACGGCGGCGACTACTGAAACGATACTGGAATAAATGCCATAAAATATACCTTAATATTCGGCGGGGAATCTCATGATGGATCGGCGAGGAACCACTCGGGAGAGCACTCC
Organism: Ricinus marginatus; assembly: GCA_028565995.1. Lineage (NCBI taxonomy): Eukaryota > Metazoa > Arthropoda > Insecta > Psocodea > Ricinidae > Ricinus > Ricinus marginatus. Next base: position 4,396,646 of record JAOWBB010000005.1, read on the forward strand.
CGGGACCGTCTTTCCTTCGGGAACCGCGGGTCTCGAAATATGACGGAACAGAGAACAGAAACGAGTGGAATGAAAAGGGAGGAAATGAATAAATAAGTTTAATGTATGATATGAGTTCATTCATTAGAAACCACCGATGGGCTCCTTATGAGTCCACCCATTATCATCTGCAGCCGAGTCCGGTTGTTTTGCCCGGGGCAAAACCCCTCCCTCGAGCACCTGTTCCAATATACATCTGGCTCTTTTCAAACGTACCTGGAACTCAACTTAAGACGCAATACCTAACTACGTGTGCTTCTGCCCTCCGGACCTAAACGTCTCCCTTCACATTATTTTTCTTCATCTTCCGTTTCTTTCATTCTCTTCTTCATCTACAGTCGAGAGAATTGCAAGATCTAGACGAACGTGAATGGAAACCGTGAAATTATTACTGCCTCTATAGCTGCACTTCAACCAATTCTGACCAACGACGAATTCATGATGAATTAGATGAATTATTAAAAAAGAAAAAAAAAATTCTCGAATACTCATAAATACTGGTGAGGAAATATTCCATTAGATTCGATTCTGTTCGTTTCGTTTTCCTTAAGTTACTCAAAGCAATTACCTTATTATCACTCTAAAGTGCTCAAGATTTAAAATGTAAGACAAAAATGATTGCAAGATAAGTAAATTGCTATGAAATAAATCAAACCTGAATCATGTATATTATTACGTACAAACTCTAATATGAATGGCTTATTAAAAATAGTACTTACGCATAAGGTATTCGGATAAATAATATTGCAACAGTTTTTATAACTGCTTATATTATTATTGCTTTTATACAAGGAATCATTCAAGTGACAATAAATTTATCAAAGTGAATATGAAAAAGATCATTTTAAATGAATAATCATGATAATAATAATAATAACAGTATATCTCATAAGGTGGACATATGTTTGCCGTGACTCTTAATATTCGATGTTTTTCAGTTTCTAATCTAAACAGTGAAAATTTCAAGTACAGAAAACGCGATTAGATTTCCTCCGAGAAAGTGCCTCGGGGAAAATGTTTGCACCAATAAAAGTTACGAATAAATGAATTTTTAATCTTAATATTATTTATTACTAAACATGTACATAAGAAAAATCATATGGAATATGAAAACCAAATCGAATGAAGTACAGGATAAAAAAAAAAAAAATAAAATAAAATCTGATATGAAATAATGTAAAAAAGACAAGAGACGTACTCAACATAATTATAATTTGCGAAAGAGGATTATTCGTTGCATATTTCATACATTAAATTATTCGAATAACAGATTCACAATTACTTTTAAAAAATTTATTAGCACGAAAAAATTAAAAAGACATCGTAATTGAAGGTATTAATAATCTCTTTGTGTAATTTTAAAAATTACTGTATCCGATATCTTTCGCTCTCAAAAAGATCTATTATGAAAAAAAGTGGATTGTATCACTGGTTATCCTAAACTTTTTCAATGGAAAAGGATAAAAGGTAATAATATGAGATTGCGTCGTCTTTCACGTTACTTTTGACAGGTGTAATAAAGTCGTTTTGTAGGATGCTTGAAAAGTCTTTGAAAATCGTTTTCAACGCGGACCTTATATGATTTTACTCCCTGCCATCAGGTTGTGCCAAGGAGAAAAAAAAGGAGTGAATTTTGGACGTATGAAATCGAAAAGCAGTAAAGGAAAAATGTACAATAAATTACCAGGGCAGACAGCAAGCGTTAGTCACAGTTATGAAGCACGTTATTTTCCGTATTTTCACCAATGCCGCACGTTATAAATTAAAGGAACCGATGAGCAGTATTTTTTCCCTAGACATTTCCCAAAGATCACAAAGAATGATTCTAACCGTAAAAGAGACTTAGGTTTCGCGGGGGCATTAATTTTTGCAAACGGATTCAGCACATTTATTGTAAACGTCCGTAAATGTTTACGGCAATAAGCGCTTCGGATCTTTCCACCGAATGAAATGCTATCAAAAAAGAGTGCTTCCGTGCTTCCCATTTTCCGCACTTAATTTTTCGCTAGGCTCCTACGTTTGCTGCACCATCAGAAAAATTTGCACGAATCACGTATCGCTATACTCGCCAATAATCTAATATTGTATGGTAATTCGCATGATAATAATTACGTTTTTTTATTTCCCCTCTAAAATCAGGAACGTACCCCGATTCTTCGACACGTTCAACTTTACACTGTGAAGTGCATCGTAAATTAATTTTTGCAACAAAAAAAAAGAAAAAAAGAAAGAAAAGAAATTTCTCATCTTAATCATCGTCATCATCATCATCAAGTAAAAATTAAGGAGCCGAGCAAATAAGAACATTAAACAAAAACAGATCTGCTTATCCCTAATCTTCGTAAAATAAATAAGGCCGCAGGTTTCCTTCGATGTATTTATTCTGATCCTTTGTAAAATCAAGGGTGGAAGAAGAAAGAGAAGAAAAGATCAGTGTAGTTAAAAAAGAAAGATTTCCTTGTTTGCCCAAAAGAAGCACAAAAGACGGTAATTTTGAATTTGCCCCACCAGGAGGGTTGCCAGCATAAAACGAAATAAAAACTGTTCCATTCATAAATTTTGGCGGGTAAAAGAAACATTCAAACATTCAACGGATTGACGCTGGAAAATCTTACGTTAAAACGTACTTGGGACGTGTCAGAATCGAAACGATTTAAGTCAAATTTTGAGGAACCCAACCTGTTTGCCTACGAAAAACACTATTTTCCCCGTGGTTTCCCCATAGCGGAACGACTCGCATTCGAACCTTCCCCGGCGGTATTGCGAACCCGCGACTCGAAATCTCTTGGCCCCTTGGCACGTGAGACGATCGAGATCGCGCAGGCTTCTCATTAGGGAAAAGGAGAATCAGCTTAAGCTTCGGTGCGAGCCTTCGAGAGCTGTTTTTCCGTGGAAGAAAAAAAAAAAAAAATTTTTTTTCGAAAATCGATGATATCATATGAGAAAAATGTCGGCCATACGAACGTGTCAGGTTCTCGAATTAGGTTTTTATTTGTTGAATGTTTGGTCGCTCCCCCTTTTCTCTCCCACCTTAAGGCCTGACTAGTAGTACCACCACAGGTGAATGGGACTGAACGTTCATTCATGATTCCTTCAGGTACAACCTGTACCGTAATAAGACGTGCTCGTTAAGTAAAAACACCATTGGCCGACTTATTCATCTAACGCCTCCCAAATAAATGAGATTTATTTATCTTCGAAAAAAAAGATACCTGTTTCAATGCTCTTAGGTAAAACGAAACATATCCACGGAGGAACATTCGGTTATTCAATATATGAAATTTGAAAAATTTATTCCCTTACGGCGAAATTACTGCTGCAGCTCGGATAAAGGAAAAGGCTCTTTACGAGAATTCGACCGATGGAATTTCCGCTTCCGATTTCATTTTATTAAAATAAAAGAAAATTTGTGCCGGCTTCAACGAAACCTTTAAATTAGGCCATTTTCACTCGTCTACCAACTGCGTGAATGTAAATACCTTCATATTATTGTTATTGAAACGGTCAATTATTAACTTATATCTTAGTCCTGGGTTATTTAATGAATAAAATTTCGTCTTCCCACAATTTTCACGAAAACATTTCATAATGTCAAGACATCTTTCCCTCATTGTTTTAACGTACTTCCACGCGTTCAACCTTAATTTCTCTTAACGTTATGCCCCTTAAAAGAAAGAACAAATCCCTGCGAGAAATATATTAAGGTGATAATAGCGGATCGTTAACATCACTCAACCTCTTGGGTTAATTAAAAATTTATCCATCGAACGGCACTAATCAAATTTATTGTATACATTACAGCAATAAATTTCTTTTCTCAAAGAAGTTAAATCCCGCAAAAATTTGTAAATTGAAAGCCTTTAAAAAAGGGAATACAGGAAATGTGGATGAGATGTTACCTAAAGCAAAAGAAAAAGAAAACTTTTTATTTCAGTTCCCATACGAAAATTATGAAATTAAAAAACAAAAAAGCAATAATATACCATTCCAGCAAGAAGATGCATAATAAACTATGCCAGAGAGCGTGAAAAACTCGAATAGGTTACAGAACCTATAATCAATCAAATGGTCAAAGCCTTCATCAAAATCTTATGCGTGTGTATGTCTACATACATATGTATGTGTGTATATATATATATATATATATAGTGTGTGTGTGTATTACAAATAAAAAACTTTCGAACGGTCATGGAAAATACTTAATTCTCTAATAAAACTTTACAAATTCTCACCATAGTTTCTTTTAAATAAGAATTATACAGTTTTAATTGACTGAAAAAAAATTAAGAGATGCAAAATAAAACACCGGGTTAAAAAATTAAAGTGAAAAAGAATAAATAAATATTGCGAAGTCTGATATTTTGTATATTCGCACATGAAGAATGAATGAAAGATAAATGGGACATAAACGGTTCCGAAACTGAGTGATAAGACTGACTCGGCTGGATATGACCACGTTGGTTAGTGGCTCTTAATACCTGTTATTCAGTGGACCGTGGACTCTATCTTATTAACTTCTTAAGCTGAACTTAAAACTTACACTCGTAAAGTGAGGGAGAGAGTAATAATAAAAACATAATAATAACAATAAATAATTGATTGACTGTAAAATCTTTAAATTGAAGGAAAATAAATTTTTTGGAGTTATTTATTCGGTGAATGTATAGGGTTAGATATTGCGGATAAAAGTAAGTAAAAGCATTTCATAACTGAAATAAGACATTCAGTTTGAGCGCTTATTATAAATATATATTTGTAATTTTTTTTGTACGTTAATTTCCGCGTTATTTGATTGAATGTTAATCCGCGAAAGTCAGGTCTTCCTGAGGCATGAGAATGAGAGAGAGAGAGAGAGAGAGAGAGAGAGAGAGAGTGCGTGTGTGCGTGTGTGTGTGTGTGAGAAAGTAAAATCGATATAATGTAAAATATCTGGACAATTAATTTTATGCGTTGTCTAAACTATTTGAGATGCGAAAAAATTTTCGACGTATTACTCTCTCGGTCTGGTCGCAAGGGGGCGAAAATTTTTAAGAATAAATCGAGGCAAATGCCCAAAACTTTTCGGCAAAGCCTCACACAACACATTATATACACTCATAACTACAGACATCCAAATAAACAATCATTCATAATGCCTACATGAAAAATAAAGAATGGATCATCGTGAAGTATTCTTCTTCTGAAGCACGAAAAAAAGATGCGTTTTCGTCAATTGCATCTAAATAAAGGGCCTCAAATTCGTTCCTTTTTTTTTAAGGAGAAAACGATGTCAATGTGCTTGGTTTGTGGTTAAGTCTGGGCATTATAAGAACTGAATATTAAATTAATTTAGGCTAATTATTGCGATATTAAAGATTTATATAATGCAGGCATTCATAAACAATTGTATTTGATTTTTAATATCGATCCCGTAAATGTCGAATTTTAATTGGAGCCACAACATAAAACACTTTTATTCAGTTCCATTTTACAATCGTGCATTTAAATATTTTTTTAAAACATTTCATTCGGAAGCTTAATTCCCGATCGTTTACTGTTGTTTATGTTCGTAACTTGAACATATTCCAAACGTTTGCATTTGGAAAAGTTTATTAATTGTTAAGTAACGATACTTTGGTCACGACCTGCATGGACGATATTTGAAAAAATTCTGGAACAAAAAATATCAAAAATAGATCGGCGAATGTTAAATGAACGCTATAAGTAGGCGAAGGTAACTTTAGAGCCCAAAAAGCAGTAGACGCGTCTTGTACGTTCATGTTCCCGAGCATGAAAAAAACAGTTTTATTCACATTCAGATATTCTTTTCAGTTCTGTCAGACACATCGACATACAACTGATAACGGAGCAAGAGGAGACTTTTTTCACGCCACAGAAAACTTTTCTTTCATTCACTTCTTTTTAACCGCGAAAATTTGTGCAGCTTTAGTGTAAAAGAAAAGTGAGAATTTTTTTTTTTTTTTTTTTTTTTTTTTTTTTTTTTTTTTTTTTTTTTTTTTTTTTTTTTTTTTTGTGCATACAGTCTATTTTTGCCAAATGAGTTTGAAACAATGACTAAGCGAAACCGTCAAATAATTAAGTATCCATGGCCGATAAATCTTTAATTAGATAGCGACAGGACTGCAACGTTACATTCATGTCCGCTGCTTTGGCGAACCTCGCTCTCCTGGCGGGGTTGGTCACTCTGTCGACGCCGTCGGCGATCCCCCTGGTGGTGAAAGTCGAGTTCCCAGATTTCGAGGATGCGACCTTTTGGCCACTTGAAGAAATAGCACCCGACACGAGGCAGTACATAGATGTGGAACCGAGGATACTCTACCAAATAGGGGTAAGTGTCAACTAACGAAATTTCCCATTGCTCACCACGGATTTTGGGTTTTTGTTTTCCCGGCAGAACTACTTTTCGAGAATCCGAGTCGGTGAAATGGTAAAAGCGTTCCTCGGTGAAAAGTGAGTGAGAACACGCTGTGGTAAAATGGTTGACCGATAAAAGTTTCAGAAAAAAAAAAAAAAAGAAAAGAAAAGAAAAACAAAACAAAACAAAATAGAAACAAAAGCTATTTGTTTTGTTCATATAGTTGGCGTTCATTAAAAAGAAAAAAACTGATACTAATCTTAAAGATTAACCTGCAGCATCATGTAAAACCAGACAAAAAATTTGAACATAATTTTCGTTCTTAAATGCGACCGCACCACGGAAAAACTTTCATCTTCGTACCCGGCAGGCACATTTAAATCGAAACTTAACCAATAACTCTGCAATACGGCAGAAAATATGAACCAAACAATTTGTAAAAAAACAATAAAAAAATAAATAATAAAAAAAAACAACAAGCGGTTCCCCAAACAATAATTTACATGCATCCCAATATATCATTTCTATGTAAAAAATATTAATTTATTAAAAATATGCAAAATTCATTTATTTAATTTATGCATTTCAAAATTAATTTAACATATTTTTATTAGAATTGACGCATAAATTAAATTTAAAAATTTAAATGTAAAATCGCAGCAAAATTTGCACTCACACAACAAACGTTCATGCGTGCGTGGATTATGTGTGTGTGTGGTGTGTGTGTATACGTATACGTATGCGTGTATTTCACAAAAGTACGGCTATCGACTTATAATTAGAAAATATATACAACAATTAGATTATAAAACATTTCACTAACTGAGTACTAAGCATTGTCTCTAAACCGACATTCCGTATAAGTATAACCATAAGGAACGAAATAATGTAAGAGCAAATTAACAGAGGAATTTATAAATTCATAATTTCATTATAATCATACGTAAGAATTTTATAATTTGCCACCGTCTTTATTTTCTCATTCCGTTTTATATTTCAAATGAAATTTAACAATTCTTTTCTGTCCTTGATACTACATTATGAAAAGATGTAGCTTATGGAGATGACGACATGGACCATTCAATTAAAAAGTTTAATTTCTATAAATATATTCATGATTTTTATTTAACAATTCTCGGTTATTAATTTTTTAAACCTTTACTCCTCTTTTTTTTTCTTCTCCACTGCAATACCGTATAACACATAAGATTGCTTTATTTGGACATTTGATGTATTCAATATCGATCACGTTAGGGGAATTTGAAAATCACGTTCTTCACGTTTATCTTTGCTGAGTTATCATTCAAATATAAATTCATGCGTTTTATTCGATCAAAATCCCAATTAAAACTTTCGTATATAACTTTGTTCTTTTCAAAAGCAACGATATGCATACGTCGTTTTTAGCTGCATCGAATCATCTCAATAGGTAAAAATTTTGTTTATTCACGAAAACAATTTAAACTTGGCCTGGAAGTGGAAAATATTTAAGTTCACTATTCGAACATTTGCATTAAGCCTCCTTTAGTCTGGAATTCATTGTGAAGTTCATTCGATTTCTAAGCACTTCATCGTTCTCCAAGTATCTATTATGAAAATTTAAACGACAGCTACTTCCAGTAGAACTTCTTACGGTTCTAACTGATTATCATTCGGTCAAGATTTTTAATGAAGTACTTGACCACTTTGGAAAGTGGCTGCAGTGGGTTTGTTAAATTATGGACTTCATAATATAAATTTTTTTCTTTCTTTTCTTTTTCTTTTTTCTCCTGTCCTGCTGATTGATAAAGAGAAAATTTCAGGGATTCGTCCGATTTTTGAGAATGATATTTGTGCAAATATCTTGCCTTTTCTACACTTTCTCGAGTTTCCAATTATCGCTTCAAATTCTGAATTGCTTTATTTTATGTTAATAATTGCGAAATTGATGAAAGAGCGTCAGATATCGATAAAAATAATATTCATTTTACTGGACAATTCAATTATTCGTAATATCTTCACTCTCTTTGTCGAAAGATTAGATCTAAAACACTCTTGACGCGGCAGAAACAATTATAATGCGACGTAAATTGTTTTGCACTTTAAAAAAAATAATCAATTTAAATACAAATATTTGCGCCTTGATTCTGAAGCAAAACTATACAAAATGATAATAAAAGTAATTCATTTTCGTATCACAAACTCATTTTTCAATTATTTAAGAAATTATCTTAATATTAATAACATTCCATGATGCCAAAATGGCTTTTAATTTTCTCTTTTGTTTCTTTCATTTACGCATTAAATTGAAAATAAGTGAAAGTTTTCAGCAATATTTATTTGTACCAAAAAAACATTTGTATTCATGAAAATTCAATAAGCTAATTAATTTTTAATAATATGCATCATATATAAGTTATCCTTTAATGAATATGTGTTGTATGCGAAAATAAAATTCTTAAATATAACATGAGGAATAATATTTTATTATAATGCTTATAAAAATAAAGAAAAAAAAGGGAAAAGAATCTTTGCTTTAGACTAGAGAAATTTTTCATTGGTAAAATTGACTATTTACGTTCACTATAAAAACCGTAAACTTTTGTCATTATTTAAAAAATGAAATGATTATAATTATGACAATACCGATTCAAACAAAATTGAACATAACTAATAATGACTTTTTTTCTCTTTTTTTTATCCTTCCATTTTATACTTTCATTTGGATACTTGTACTTGTTTTAGGCGCACACCAAAATAAAAAAACTTGGTTTTATAAATCATTCGAGATTAGGCGCCACAGTTTTGAATAATTAGCTTGAATCAAATGTGCGGTTACCGAGTTTGCGTGAATTCCTGCATATTCTTGTTTCATTTTCCCATTACATCTAAAATGCAAATGGCAATAACAAATGACAAATAGCTTCCATCTTTGTACAAACAACGACAAAATATTTAATATTTCACTTTTACTTAGTAACCTTAGTTCACATCCGACGTCCAAAAAGGTTTCAAAAGAATTTTTAGTTTTTACAATTTTTTTTCAGTATCCATCGGTAGGAAATTTTTTTTTTGGATTTCATATTTTTGAAGACTTTTCCATATTTTGCAGTGAATTCATCTTCATTGTGTTCCTTATCGAATTCATTACCTAATTTATATCTAAATCGATTTTCGAAAATTTTTTTTTTGGGACTCCTCTGATTCTTGCTCATAAAGATACGTTTAAAATATTATTAATACACGGCAAAATGAAATTTTCCATTTAATTTACAACAGTTTATATCAATCTTTCATCGTATTGAAATAATGAGATTTAAAGATATATCGACATAATTTTATAATCTTTTCAAATCTCTGAAATTATTATTATTTAATTATATGTATCCATGGCAAGAACGATAATGTTTTATGAATCACAGAAAGACACAATTCACAGCGATGAATCTGAATTAATTAGCAATTGTTAAATGAAAAGAAGGATAAACTTTTAATCGAATTTGCTGAACAAATTTTTTCATATTATTATTAACCAGTATGATCATAGAGCAAAATATAATTGCCATAATTATTTAATAATTCGCCATCTTCAAATGTTCGAACATAATGTAATCGTTCACCCAAGGATGCCTTTCATTTGAATGAATTGGCTTGTTGATGTGAAATAATTAGTTGTAAATGTAATACTAATTGCTGAACAATGAATGACGAACCATTTCACGTTGCCGTTCCTTTGCTTTTGCCTACATTACAATATTTCATAAGTTAATTTGACTCCAGCAAATGGATTGAAAAAATATTTTAAATTTAAGATGAATAATTCTTCAATTAATTAAATAATTTTTTGTTATTTGTCCGAGTGGCCAATTCACGCGTTGGTTCGTTTAAAGTTATTCAAAATCGCTACGATCTGCAAAGTAAAAGGAAAATTTTCCTTTTCTTTGCACAGGATTAGTTTATCCAGCTATTTCGATCGATTCTTAGGGGAAACAATTTGAATGACATCGTGTTTCGAATGGAAAAACATTATTAAAATTTATTTGTAAGCCTTTTTTTTTATATTGATAAAAGAAGAGTGAATCACGGAAACGATAGGCAACATTTATGACTTTCAATGAATTAATCAATTATTTATAGAAATCTGAAACTTTTCGGACGGAGAAGAATCAGATATCTAAATATCCCAGAATTTTTCGCATAAAATTCCTTTGATCCATTTTCTTTATCACATAGACCTGACTTGGCTCCATTTCCCGCTCAAGATGAAAAAAAACAAACAACTATCAACTAATAGAAACGGTCTTTTTGCTAATATATATATATTTAAAAATAAAAATAAAAAAACGATGTTTAGTGTAGAAAGTTAGGCAGTTCAGTAATAAGCATTTAACATTCAAATGATATCGTTGCCCAGCAGCAATGGTAAGTCATAACTTTCGGTCATAATTTTGGCGCGAAGGACTGGATTTCGAACAACTTATTCGTATTCCATTTATTTCGCTCTTCGCTATTACCATTACTTTTTTTTCTTCAGATTAGATAAGTAAAGAAATATAGTAATTTGAAAAAAAAAAAAAAAGAAATTAATCACATCTTAAGTCACAAAAGGTAAAAATTGCAGCGGTTAGGAAATGGCCTGGTAACTCTTGCAGAAACGGTACTTGAGACCCATCACTAAAATTGATATCCCAAGAGGAATTCGTTTGTTTTGAAGAGAAGTTTGCCCGTAGAACGGCCCAGACACAAGACCGTGTTAAATGAATGAGACACAGGCAAAATCAAAAGAAATCATTACGAAAATATTTTACGAGTTACTTTCCCGCTCCCAATTGTGCACGAAACAGCTAAGTGACAATACGCTTTTGACACACGGACTCAAAATCTTCGATCTGGTCTACCTGAGAGAGTGTAATATTGCCTAATGCATAAGAGGATATGGAAACAGTTTAAATTGGACCTGCTGACAGGGCAATATGAGTAAAAAATAAGAGCCGAAAATTCAACGGGACGTTAAAATTCGTGAATTTTTAATTTTTTCTGATAATAAAATTTATTTTTCTTTTCCCTCACGGTGTTGCGGGAGAAAAAATAAAAATTATCTTTTCGACATGGCGTTTTCATAATAACCGCGGGATGAATCCACGTGAAGTCTCAATGATAATCTTATTTATCTCATCTAATAAAACCCAGTCAAATATCATTTAACATGATCCGACAGCTGGAGCGATGCATGCCTTAACAAGTTATTATTTTTACACATTTATAAGTTAGGCACACGCATTGAGAGCATTCGGCACCCAACAAATAGAATGCCCAAGCTTGAGCATCGGGTCCGTGTCTCATTCTTTTTGGATAAATCTTTCAGACCCGAAATATGCCGAGACGAATAATAATTTCGATCTGAAACAATGGGCAAAAAATTAGTAGTACCTGAAATAATAGGCAAATTAGTATGGTCCTTCCCTAAATGGGGCTAACATTTGGCAGGTTTAACCTTGGACAGATGAATGGAAAGCGCAAGCTCCTTGTAGAGGTCAGGTGTTGGAATTGGCATGGCTACGCATATGTTGTAGGCGAATTCATTCATTCCAGACTAATATTTATCTCGTTCAGAAATATTGATGCAGGAATTCTATGTATGTATAAATCTTTCGCACACTAACTCACTCACAAACATGTAAATAATGCAAATGCCCTTTAGAAGTAACTCGCGAAAATTATTATGTTCCATTAATTTTACAAACGGTAGACCTCGAAGAATTTAGGATTTTTAGTAATCCTTTTCCGAATATATTTTGGACCAGTCTCGGGGGGGATATTAAATTTAAAAATAGTAGCGTGCATTTTTTAAAGGACCTCTACAACTGTTAACTTTTTCATTCATTCACTCATTCATTCATTCTTTTATCCATTCTTTCATTCGTTCACTCAATTCACAAAATTATTGAAGCGTTTCCTTTCTAATTTCTAAGAGAGTAAATCCTCCCCGAAAACTAAATATTTTTTTTTTTTGTTTTTGTAAAACCCGCTAACCATCCGCAAGTAGCTCTGACCGGAATAACTTGCGGCGTGTGTTCTGAAATTGCCGCACGTTTGAGCAGAGATGCGACCGGATCAAGCGGCAGAACGGAAGGGGAAGTACCCGAAAAGCACTTCCCTATGCCAAAGTAATATTTTACGCAGACAAAACAGCAGTCTTATTTCGGAGATAGGTTAGTGATGACGTATTTATTTAGACTATCAAGCGTTCATCTTATATGAAAATTTTTGCTGAATCATCGAAGATGAAGCAAAGTAAACTTCAAACAATATAAAACACTTATGAACCGAGATTATCCCTGACTTTTGCTTATGCCCGAGATTTGAATCTCTCAGTCGAAAAACTCAATTTGATTCTTCCGACTTTGCGACCGGTTAAGAAGATTTCCTTCCCTAGAACAAAGACGTTAATAAAAAGATGTCCAAAATCGAATGTAATAACCCAGAATGGGAAATGAAAAGTTCGGGAAATGCTCAGATAGAGCCTGAAATCTTGTCATGCGAAACCTGCACGGTCTCGCGTTGAACTCAAGTGCTGATAGAAAAATATTTAAATAGCAGCGATCGCGAAGCGACGACGTAAAGCTGAAAAATTTCTTGGGCGATCACCGTTATGGGAATCCGATCGCAACCGACCAAACGGGCTTACTGAAAAAGAGTTTCGAAAATAAAATGCAAAAGCGTATACAAAATCCCACATAAATATCGGTGACATTTTCATATGACTTTCAAAATCAACCCGGTTATAAATTATAAGGACTAAATAATACCGTTCCCAACGTATTTCGGCGACATAAATTGCAGTAATCGCCGTAACTATGTTAAATAGACCATTAATGAGTCTCCAAACGAAATCTCAGGATTTCGCGCCACTTTTACCAACATTTAACTGGTCTGTAAAAAGCGCGCGACTGCATGAAGGCTGCATCAAATGCAATTTTCAACTAAAGGAACGACCTTTTCATAAGATTCAACGAAAACTACAATAGATAAATTAAATACCGTTATTAACTGTTAGATCGATTGCAGTATTATCCGAGACCCTCGCATCGCATAAAGTTTGCTAAATGTTTTCCATTTTTAAATGAAATAACTATACCCTTGCAAAAATTACACATCCCATAAAGATATCCTTCGCTGCGTGGAACATTTCCATAACATCCGCCATTTTCGTTGAAATGCTCTCCAGGCATATTTTCCGCAACTTTTTTCGTGGAAAATGTTTCAAAGGTGTTTCATAACAATTTCATTTGAGCAACTCCTCTTGGTATTGCTCGTTCTGAAACAATTAAACGCTGGTTCAGGCAATATAACTTATACTTTATAATAATTTACATGCAAATAGTAGGTCAAGTAATAATGAATATCTTTAGGCGTATCGAGAAGCGAGGAAGTTGTGACAATGAAACAACGACAGGCGGCCACTTTTCGATTTTATACATTCGAAAAGCCACCGGCCGTGAGGTTGGTCGCGGAAAACCTTAAACGAGATAAAATTCCAGCATTTTAAGTCCATTTCCCACAACAAAATATAAAAAGTTTGGGCTTAAAACGTGTAGGTACTTCCAGGAAGCCTCATTGCCCGTAGAAGTTGGCAACTCCCACTACATATATTATATTCGCAATAACATACGGCAGTATTTTTTCCTAACGAGACTGTCCATCGTTTCATTCATTAAATGTAAGCTTTAATGTCATATCATTCTCCGAATTTTAATATCGACGTATTAATGGCTCGTTTACGGTTAGATAATCCTCGAGATTCCAGAATTATCGCCGCCAAGCAAAATATTTCAATTTTCTACCTCCCCCGGCACCGGCTACCCTCGAATATGCTTCCCACTATTTTCTCAACTTAAAATTAACACGTAGAACGACGGGCATGGTTAACTAAATAAAAACGCACCTCAAAAGCTATATATAACTTTGCCAAAGGTGCGGGAGCAGGAAATTTGATTTCGAATAACTTAAACAATAAATCACACAATATAAAAAAAAAAAAAGCTAATGGTAGTAGTAGTAGTAGTAGTATCAGTTTTCGAAAAAGAGAAAAAATTAATAAGCAATTCGAATTTATTACTTCAGTTAAAAAGGTACCACAAAGTTAAAACTCGAAAAGTTCCCTCCCGGGATACAATTTTCGGTAAAATTAGCAGCCAGGAATATTTTACGGAAATAAATGAAAATCATTCCTGGAGAATATCTGTCGCGGATACCTGCATAGTTTATGCATGCATTAAGTGCAATAAACACATAGCATACGTGCATATATATGTGATTTAGCGAAAACCGCGACAGCCGCCACAGAGAGTAATTTGGTCTTGGAGCGGGGAACCCTTCCGTATCAGCCTGAATCGTCGGCCCAACTTCATTTCTTCCTTCGTGCACCAAGCATTTCGTACCCTAACCTCAAACAACCGCACGCAAGCAAACCTAGTTCAATATTCAGTTACCAGTTTTAGTAAACTCCCGCGGATGACAACAGTAAATTAAACATTCTGTTTGAGGGCTCCCGCTTTTACGCGTTATCGGGTGCTGACATTAATTTTCGCGCCCTTTTCCCCGGCCATTCAACCGGGCAGCGCAAAAGCGAAATCGGCGTCGCGTCGAAAGCGAGGGAAATTCCGCGAAAGGAGGGGGTGGCGGTGGGAAACGGGGACCGCGGCCACACGACCAAGCGAAGGTGGGGCACGCAACGCGGGAGAAGCTCCGACGCCAGCGTCGTGGTTCGCGGGGATCTGCCCCCGACCTCCACTTTTAACGTCGTCTCCTCTCCCCGTGCGACACCGATCGAAAAGTCGCATAAAACATTTTCGCCCGTGCACACAGACGGGACGGAATACATTAATTACATTTTATGACGAAAGAGTTTTTTTTTTTTTTTTTTTTTTTTTTTTTTTTTTTTTTTTTTTTTTTTTTTATTGGCAAAAAAAGTTCACCACGTGAAAATAACGCCAAAGGTACGATACCTGACCATTCCGCTCTCACCTGACCCCGCAACCCCGAGCCGAAAACCAAGATCGATCTCATTTCTGCCACCTGCGTCTCACGTGTGCAGCTCACGACCATTCAGAGAACAAAAAAAAGTGAAATAAAAAAGGTTCCTTGCTTCTTATAATTGTTACATCAAGTTTGAAAAAAAAATCTGATTCTTTTGACCTTACGTATGTATTCAGGACCGGTTGCGCAAATATATTTAATAATGGTGAACGTCCTCGTAATTATAAGCGTTATTTTTTTTTTTGCTTCACCCCTCGGGAGGCGAAAAATTTCCCTACCACCCTCCCTCAATTTTGATGCGCGTAAGAGTGCGAAAAGTTGTCCATCTCGCTGTCGGGGAATCACCACTCGAGGGAGGTTCGCCACGGGGTTGAAAACCCCGTGACGAAAAAAAATTTCCCTCGATTTTCGTTACGTGTCACCACGTTGCTGTTAGTCACGTCTAATTTCTCCCGCAAAAAAAAAAAAAAAAAACATTAAAACTTTAAAAAAAGAAAAAAAGCTCACGGCGTTTGTGCTCCCTCTTCAAAGCGAACGCCGAAGAAAACAACTCGCGACAGAAATAAATTGTGTCGCAGATTAACGCATGCAATGGCACAAAGCCATCCGGTGATTTTTGCCCAGGAGGGAGAGAGAGAGAGAATAACGTACGCGTCTTGCGTCTTTTTTTCTAATCCCGAAGAAGGACATCCGCGTGTTGAGTTAATAAATCAAATGGAAAAGGGGGAGAAGAGCGGAGACGCATGCAGTGGCGACAACGAAGGCTGCGCGCGAAATGAATGGATGAGGCCCCGAAGGAAGCTTCCGACTTTCCGTCGAGTACCGTGGCAATTGAGGCGAACAACCAAAAGCACCGCTTTTTTTGAAAAACCGAAAGGGGAGGGGTAGAGAAACGAAAATGCCGAATGAATTGTTGGCGGTGCAAACGCTTCTCATTGATCGATCTATCTAAACCAAGGCATCCAGGTGTCCCGTATCTTAAGGAAACGGAATCAATAATTATTCCGTCACATTTTTCTTTCTTTTCCAACTGTTTACACAAATATGTATACTGAATATTCAAACCGCATACCTGGAATGGTATTTTTTTTTTTTTTTCAACAGAGACGGACAAGTTTTTGAAAAATGCCTTGTCCGATATTTATGGACCGGTGTCTAGAAAGTGAGCATGTGCCCACGATTCTTGCACAGTGTGGGTCAAGCAGAATAGGCATTTGCCCTCAACGTCTTACACAATAGCTTAAAAAAAAAAAAAAAAAACCTCAGTTTCGGCTTTCGGTCTCCCGATGAACGACACCGAAAGTGTTGTTGTTAAAGACACTGGAAAAACGAAATCTCAACGCGAACGGTCTCTCCATCACCGTTGAATAAGGTCGCAATTAAGAAAAAATTATGTTTCAAGGCGGATGCTGTTGATGCTGCTGCTTCGGTGTTTCAGTTTCCTTTCATCGACAACTGAAATTTGCTTCATTCGAATTTTTTTCCCTTCCACTCGTATGATCCCGAAGATGCACAGACAGTTAAAACCGTACATTTAATAACATTATGCTGATCAATGAAAACGTAAAGGCGGCACAGCATTTCAGTTTTACGTTGCTGCTGACAATTAAGTCAATCAAGATTCTAAAATCCTTATTCATTTATGATATTCATTCACGGTCGTCGTCGGCTACAAGTCATTGCGTCAATAACATTACGTATGACATAATATACGTAATAAATAAAATTACGTACATCACAACACGATTAACAGTAATGAATGTTAAATGGTATCAGAAAGGATTCAACGAGTTTCGACGGTTTAAATATCAAATGAGAATATAATCAGTTTTATCTTCCGTTATGCAAACATCACGTTGATTTACAAAAAAATACCGAGCGATCGGAGAATTCCCGACACCCAGAAATAACTGAAGATGCCAAAGGTAATATGCAGAGCGCAATAAAAAGAAAGCAAGTAGTGTTCAAATTGAAGCAAGAATATCGCAATTCAGCCCTAAAGGAAATCTTCCAATGAATGAACGTACGGATTAATAAAATAAATACATAAAATGAGAATGGAGCGCAATAAGAAACGCTCGTACCAACGAATCATTTTACGATTGCATAAAATAAAAACTGGACATTACTTGTGTTCAATCTAAGTCGTGCCTAAATCACGAAGGTACAGCATTATGGATGCCTGGCAACAAACGAGTCACACTACAACGGAACGGACCAAGGAAACGGGGGCCTTAAGGGCATTATATTTTTATAAATGAAAACAGGCTTTAGTAGTTATGATGAAGGCGCTTCAAAAAGTGGTCTTCTGTTTTCCTTTGATGGAACCTTTATGAGATCAAATGGTTCTTGGAAAAATGTGTGGACAAAAGCTTTGTTCCAGATGAATTCATTGTTCCTGTTTTTTTCCCAACCTTTGAATAAGAAATTTTTTTTTTCTCTCTCTTTAACGCAACCCATTTCTTATGAAAGATTCAATGCGTTTATCATGTACATAAATATGTGTAAAATAGCCGAGGAACGTGTTGAATCAGCAGAATTACAGAAAAAAGTATAACGTTTTATAATTAAAAAAAAAAAAAAAAAAAATCGACCAATATCCGTGGCGATGATGGGTGGCGAATATTTTAGCAGAAACGGTCTTTTCCGTTTGGATGTGCAATTAATTACCTTTTAGGTCGTGGAAGATCAAATATCATTATAACAAAAACAAACGACAAAATTGAGCAATATAAACTCTTAAAAGTTCTCTTGTGAGAGTTTTAAATATTACCCGTGCATAAATTTCCACATCTTGTAGACTGCAGAGGAAAAAAAAAAACCCGTTATTTCGCTGATGTGCCGGTAATTAATTTAATTGTCAATCTTATGGTTACAAAAAGGAAAAGCCCGCAAGATACGAATTAATACCAGGGCGCATCACGGGACCTATTCCTACCCCCTTTTGGCGCTCACGTTCAGTTAAACGAGTCATGAATCACCGATTAAAATGCTGATACCCTTGCAGGATTCCGAAGAGGATCTCCCGTACTGCAGTCCCAGGGCAGTCTGCAGCAAAGTAGATCTCTACCAGCAACCGTGGATCGAGCGACAGTGCAGGTGCCCGGGATCTCACCCGTGTCCGTCGGGATTGGGTCCCCACGATGGACACACGCTTACGGATAAAACAAGGCAGTTCAAGGTGGGACAAAGACGAATTTATTTCTGAACGCGCTCCGCTCGGAAAAACGAACATTCCCGCTTCGGAGCAAACTCGGGTGAATCAAATGAATGAACGTTCCCACAATTCTGAAATAATTCCCAAGGCTAACGAATGAAATATAACGAGATAATTGTGAAGAATAAATAAGATGTGGATGCAATTATGAATTAAGGTCATGTTTAAACACAGGTGGTAGTCCTTGCGTAAAGCGGTTCCACCTTTCGTCGCAATTACCATCTCTGCGGATGATTTTCGTGCGAAGGCGCGCCTCGGCCTAACCCGAGGAGCGAAGAGTCCGCTTCGACAAAACAACAACGGGAGAAAAAAAAAAAAAAGCCCCGAGTAAACTGATGAAATTTTTGTTTCCAGCTTTGTGAACCAGTCAAAAAACTACCAAAATGTAGATTCTTCAGAGATATGACATGGTCTCTCATCAGCAATGCCGATAATGTTACTGAACAGATTGTCCACTGTCATTGCCCTAGAGGATCTGTAGCGTACCTGATCAAGAGACAAGCATTTCAAATTAATTCTGGCATCGGATATAAATATTCTTTTGCGTGTTCACCACAAAGTGTAAGCGTTTAAAAAAAATTTTTTTTTTTTTTGAAATATCAAATATGTGGCGAGAAAAGTTGACTAGGACAATTCAAGCTGATTTTATTTTTTTCCAGTTTCAGAGATGACAGATAAAATCTGATTCAAAGGCAACGATTGATTGTGTGTGTGTGTGTGTGTGTGTGTGTGTGTGATGTGTGTGTGTGTACGCGTGCGTGTGCGCTCTCTCGCATTAGTGTGTGTGTTGTGTGTGTGTGTGTGTGTGTGTAGAAACGTATCGTAGGTAGGCTATTTATGTAAACATGTTCCTGGATAAATCGCTCAAACCATTCTACTGATAATTACTCGAAGGTCGCCACATACACGAATTAAGATTTTCCATATGGCTGTAAAGTCTTCGTTTCTCTCAAAATGGCACGGGATCTGTTATTTTTTTGAAAAATATTCACAGAGTGAACACTGTAAATGCTTCTGCACCGAAGACGGCAATCATTTTCAAATAGATAAATTACAAAAACTGCATCTTTCCTGATTCCCGACAAAAAGTACAGTAATGAAACTTCATTGTTTTGTAGACTATAGATCGCTTTACGCTTAATCCAATTCCTTGATCTTAATAATAACTTTATATTTTTTAATTATTCAAACAATAGTGCACGCTCGAAAAGGGAAAACATAAATGTTATAGACATAATCCTCGCTGCTAAATTTAGCATTGAGTTAGTAGAGTTAAGCAATATGGCTATCAAGGCTATCCGGTTCAAAAACTGTTTTTAAGCTAATTTTTTAACTGTTAATCAAATGTAAACCTATTTTGGAATAACGTTACATTTTAATTAATTACAGAGGTTAAGATGTCAAAGAAAGGAACCTTGCAGGCTTTTTACGGTAAGAAAACGCCAGGAGAGGTTGGAAGAAGTCAATACAAATACTCTGTGTCAGTGTCCTCATGCTCACCGATGTCCGAAGCATCATACCGACCCCGGTGTGCTCACAGGAAAGTCATACGTAGAAGAAGCCATTCGCACCTATAGTGGTTACTGTATGCCGATAATAAGCTAGAATTGGATTGAATGATGTAGTTCCAATACCATCATTTAAAATAGATATAAAAACCAAAATTTTAATGTTCCGTATAAAGTGAAAAAAAAAAATAGTTAAAAACCATGCACTAGCTTTAGTGGAAGTATAAAGTCATTTTTTTAAGTGAAATATCAGCAAATATTTTAATCAAATTGTTTTAAACATTAAAAAAAGCTCTATTTATTTTAACTATTTGACTCTAGTGTTCAAATAAATTAAAAATTTTGCATATGTATATGCAATAAATATATTAATCAAATATAAATAAATACTAAAGGCCCTGTTAAAGTAATGAATCAAAAATTCATAACTCAATAACTCTAGCTTTGATAAGCATATTAGTAAGTTATTCAGTTTTATTAAAATTTTAATTTTTTTTAAATGTACTACAGTAAATGAAATTTAACTGTGGGACAAAATCCATTATCGGTCGGTAACTTTAATTCTAAAAGAATTTTATTATAAATTTACTTGGAAACCTTTGTAAAAAAAAACGTAATTTGGGATAACCCTTAAATTATTCGTATTACATATTCATGAAATGATGCAAAACAAAAGTAAAAAAGCTTATAACTTAAAAAATTAAATTATAGAGTCAACTAGTGAATTATTTTGAAAAAAAAGCGAGCACTTACAAGGGTTTCCCATTCATTAAAAATTATCCTTCTTCGGGAATGACATGTAGGATTAAAACCCATTATCAAAATATTTTCGAGGGTTTAGATATAACAAGTTCTTAACGCGAATAACAAAATAATGCAAATGGAAGTGCTTAGCTATTAAAGCAAAATCGAAAAGAAAAAATTTAATAAATGTATAAGTGGTTATACACAAACACGCACGCATATATATATTTATATATATATACATATATATATATACACACACAAAATTATAATTTGTAAATAATGCAATGTATAAAAAAAATTGAAATATAAGTTAATGTTTTTAGCACTGTATAATGCTTTAAATTTCACTTTCCCAAAATTACGTAAATCTTCTCTTTCATTTTACAGTCACCAATAGATCAAACTACCAAGAATAATGTCAAATTATTCCCAGTCTTTCATTATGAATAGGTGTTACAGAAATAAACCTGTAAATTATATGAAATATTAATATATTTATTATTTTGAATAATATTAAAAATATCCTGAATATAATTCAGGATTTAAAATATCCTGAATAATATTAAAATCATTTCTTGTCCAAAAAAAGCAATATAAAAAAGTTTTTTTTAACAAAATTGTTATCAAAATATATATGTCACACGTAGAATTAAAAAAAAATTATTGAAATTTTTATCCAACATTTCATTCATGTGTAAATATGAAAGAAATCTCTCAAAAAAAAGGGCCAAACTCGGGAGAAAATATAAAATTAAATTTTATTATAACAAATAACATTTAGGGTTTAGAGCTTATAATTAATTTTTACAAATGTGAACAAAACAATTTACACAAAATTATTTTTACTAGAGTAGGTAACAAATAGATAGATAACAAATTTCTTTATGATTTTAACTTATAAACTATGAATTTTACATTGAATGTTAAATTACTAAATTCAAAGGTTTTACTCCAAAATAGTATCTTAATTTAAGATTTAAAAAAGTATTTATTCAATAAATATGTTAACTGATTTTGGAAACATTTATTACAAAGGATAATTTTATTCCTCGACTGCAAATTATTCCCTATCTTAACATAATTAAGAATTAATTAAACTAATGAATGAAATAAAAAAAGCAAACGTTAAAAGCTAAAAATTGTTATTAATAGGAAGAGGTAAATCTGTAACTAAGTGCATATAAATAAGTTTATTGTGTAGTAATATTTTTGATGTAAAGGGAACTGCGACAAAACCCACACATTACGAAATGTTCACTGAAAATGAAAAAAGAATCACTTTATTAATTTTGCTATTGCAATACATTTATTTACAATCCTCTCCGTGCAAAGATCAGAAGTTTCATATATCTCCTATGGATGTAATAAAATCAAGAAATTTAATGAGTTTGAAATAATCAATGCTGGTATTACTTTAAAATATTGACAATAATCATTAGCATTTAAATATGATTGCTTACTATTTATCTAGACCCTATATACAATTTGGAATCTACAAAACGTTGATGCTCACATAATCTCTAATAAATGATTTTATCCATATATAAAAAAGTTTTGCGTTCGCCATGTCGGCTTAGTTCCTTAAATTCCATTCCGCTTCCTTTTTAAACTAGAACTCAGTAACATTTCCCAAATTGTAATGGAACCGATTTTAAGTTTGATATTTTCTTTCCCTCCCCCAACCAAAGTTAAGGCAATCCGCGGAATGAGTGAATGGAGTTGAAAACGAGTAGTTGAGGCAACTTCAACGCCATCTAACGTCAATCGCAAGAAGCAAAGCGGTAAAACCGGAACCGCGAAAGTTTGTACGGTGCTGCAACTGGGTGGCGATAGAAGAAACCTTAAAAAACCTCGATGGATTCATCGGCAGCCACTCGGATGCCGTTTTCGAAGCGGAAAATTCCTAATTGTCCTCGTCCCGGAAAATCCTTGCGGGAGCGGAAGCTTCGAGGGGCAAAATCGACCGATCGAGCGATTTCCCACGGACAGCGAACGGGTCGGGGATCGACGTCGATCGGGCGGGAAGAGGTTGGAAAAATCGAGACCCGCACGACGCAAACGAGGCGAAAGCAAATGAACGGCTACCGGCTGGGAATTCTGCTTGGCTTTTAATTCAATCTCACTTGCCGATCTCCAGACAACCACAGGACCGTTAGTTCGTTCAACCCGCCATGGTAAAGAATTTCTTTTCGCTCCTTTTCTCTTTCCGTCCGCCGCTTTCTTTCATTCATTTCACGTTTCAGCAAAATATCAAACCCACTGTTGCAGCTACGAACAAATTCAAGCGAATCCGCATGACAATTCGAGACTTTTCCACGTTCTTTTTTTTCTTCTTTCGCCCCCACCAACCACCTACCCATGATCCTCTGAAGGAAATCCGATTTGTATAGCACAATCGTAATCACTTTACATAATACATCCATCAGAAATCTAATATTTGAATGATACATCGAAAACCTCGCATATGGTGTCGAATTATCTGAAAACAAGTGATCGGATGACATTTGTAATCACCTAAAATTGTATATAAAATTACAGACGGTTAAAAACAACAGAATACGATCTACGAGACTGCTCAAAATACTTCACTCTCAATTCGACAACGGCTTATGACTTTTAAATGATAAAAATGTTTTCGTACATAGCAACTGATGTTAATAAAGCGTTGTGGATTTTCAATAAATAGGATTTCCAAATGTAACAAAATCGTCAAAAAAACACACATCCATCAGAATCAGCAGCATTCGCCATATTAAATGGCATTTCGTCAGAGTTTGATGAACCGAAAATGGGTCCACACCTTAATTGCTAATTCGCTTGCTTCGGTGGATTAGACTACTAAAATGTGCAACAGTAACAAGGTACACACGCACACGCACAAAATTTGTTTAATATCCACCTTTATCACATTTACTTCCAAAAACATGTTTTTCCTTTTCTTTCATTGACGTTTATTTATTTTTCATTTCTAATTTCGCTTTTAGCCGTCAGAGAAATATTAGATTTCTCTCGTATAACTATCAAAACCTGAGGCTGACTTATGAATGCTGATGCAGAATAAGAAGCTAAAATAAATCGTAACAAATCTTGAAAACGAAATGGGCACTTCGAATGGCGCTGGTTTCTTTTTTTCCTTTTTTCTTTTTTTAATTAGCATTAATATTAAGTAAAATTTTTTTAGTACTCATTGTTTAAGTTCTTCTTGCTGAAAACTATAAGCTTCTTGAAATTCTAAATTCTATGTCTGATCATATCCATTTGCATTTTTTATTTTTTTAACGTTTTTCGCTTTATCAAGTTGATTTCTCAAATTCCAAGGCAAGATAATAAATTTTACTTGACTTTTCTTATCAGGTTATGTCGTCTTAAAGAAAATATTTACTTCCAATGAGCAATTGCCAATGAATGTTATGTTGGTTTGAATAGATCATGAAAATATATACATATATATATATATATATCATACTGAGTTTGAGGAGCTTTAGGGAAAAAAAAGCTGTATATATAAATTAATTCATCCAGAACGTGATTATCTTATTTTAACTTGTATGAATTCTATTTTTTTTAACATAATAAAAAAAATAACATTGTTTTTTATAAATAAAAAAATTCATATTGATAAATTAATTTCGCAGCAACATACGAAAAGCTTGAGAACTTATCCATGCTTTTAATGAGTCTGTGACAGTCATTTCGCGGAACAATGCTGCCATATAATATTGTTAATCTTCTCAGATGTACAGTTATGAATTGCTAATTGAGAGATTTTTTCTTCCAGTCAAAATTATACTTTTAATAGCAAAACAATAGCAAAAGGGTGAATCACCCGCAAAAATCCCGTACTGTGAAAAAAATGGGCGGGCTATTGAAACATGGGATCAACACTGGGAGGCGAGGAAAATAATCCGTAAAAAATTTGAACTTAGTCATTATTCAGAAGTTTATAATTAACATATATGAGCATGTGAAGAGTAAATGACTTTATTCAGGCAAGTAAGAAGATACAATCAAGAAATTATTATTTTTGTTGCTACTTATTAATCTTGCTTTCCCGTTGATATTAAATTCGGTATTTTGGAATGGAAAAAAAAACCTCAACTGATCAAAGGGAAAATTGGCACTGAAGATGTCGAACAGCCAATCTTTAACACAAAAATCACTCTTTATTCAAATAAACATGCGATTTTTCATGAATGTAAATATTTAATTTATGTACTCTAAAATATACATCGTTAAAATTATAATATTTCCTTATTCATGTTTCTGAGTACCAGGTAAGATCAAGTTTACTCAGAAAATTATAGACGGTATACTGCAGTTGAATAACTTTAATTTCTAACAATTCTAAATAAAATATATGAATATCTAAAATGAGGAGATGGGAAAATATTTTTGAAAAATTACATTTATATAACTAAAATGTTAATTTTAAGAAAAATGGAACTGAAAATTGACCGAAGTAATACTAAAGTAGAGAGTAGAAAGCCGAAAATTCTTGAAACTTCAGAGTAGAAAGAAAAACATATATAATTAATATATAGTCACAAAACCATGTATTTACTATTTTCATTCGGGTACTTGCGGCTGTTAACCAAATAAAGCAATTTGCGAAATTTAAATAATTTCAAAAGAACGGACTTAACTCCTTCAATATCATACTTTCATTTTTCTTTAGGAATTATTCTCCTACTGCGATTTACGTATATATATAGCCTTAAATGATAGATTCTAAATATAAATTACAATGAGATTTTATTAGGAGTTAAAGTGTAATTTTTATAATCTTTGCAAACAATATTATACAAGAACCAAATAAGTAATTCGGTTTTGTTTATTGCTATGCAAGTTTATTGAACGTACTGCGTTTTACACAAAATCCATTAAGGAATCCAAATATTTTCGATTTAAATAATAACGTGTATATATAAGTATATATGTAAAACTGAGTTTCCAGATTTAACATGTCACCATAAAATTAATTATTTTCCTTATAATATTTCAAAATGTGACCTAAGAAAAAAGCATATTGGAAAATACTTTCCTATAAACATCATCGTAAATGTTATATTTTCTTTAATAAATGTCCATGACCTGTCACTCATACCGTTCGAATTTTTCGAACGCTCAACTTCAAGTACTCTACCAAGTATAATAACGCCAAACTGCGTCAAGTAAGACAACCTAAATTTTGTCTTTTTCCGGCCAACCGGAAATAAACAATGACCTAAATGAAAAACCGTGTGACACTTAACTCAAAAATCGCATTATGACCGTACGACTTCGACAATTCAAGTCAAAACATCGAATACCATCAATCCGCTTTTGATCCGAGCTTTCTACGTCAAAAACAGAAACGATGAAAAACGGAAAAATCTATTTGGATGTATAAGTGGTAAAATGAGAAATAGTCGTCCGTTATGATCTGAAATAGAATGCTGAATTATTATGGTCCTCCAAACATTAATCTATGATGTGTATAATAAAGGTTGAAATTCGAATCCTAAAAATTCGATTCAAGAGATCCGGGTGGAGGGTCACGGGTGTCGTAATTTGAAATTAAGAAGTGACCATAAAGAGAAAGTGTACAAACTCCAAATCTTAAAATGAGATATCATTGTGAGGCATGAAATTTAACACCGGATAAAATTTGGAGAATTACATTTTGTTACTACTCGCGTACATCGTTAAGATTTGATTTAAATATTTTTAGAATTATGTTTCAATCGAACTTAGAAATATCAGCAAGAATATTATTAATAAATAAATAAATAATGATTGTAAAAAAAATTTTAAATCTGTGTACTAAAAAAAAAACTTCATAACACAAACACTAAACTCACATGCAATTAACACATTTTATGCTTATAAAATTAAATCTAATAAATGACATAATTACATTTCTATTACAGCCGTTATAAGATTTACACAATTAAAAACATTAGTTTCTTCTTTTTTTTCTTTTTTACAACTGACAAAGCAGACTGAAAATATAACCGAGTAGAAAGATTTAAAAAAGCCATGATACAAAAATTTATTTTTGTTAATTATAAAACAGGCGCGTAAAATGTTTTTAAAACTGGATGTTATTACCTTACTATTAGGTATTAAACTGATGGTACAGATGAAAAGAAACGTTTTATTAAATGAAACTAATAGGAAATTCGAATATATGATTTTCGAAATAATCTTATTTCACGTTTTGATATTCTTCTATATCAGAAGGAAAACATGGAGCTGATGGAAATGCGAGGATTCCAGCGAGATTTGCTTCGCGAGCTGACCTCCGAGAAAGACATCTCAATCCAAATCTTTCGCGAAATTGTCTCGGGAAATAAGTGATCACGGCCCGAATATGATCCGCTTTGCTGATTCATGGAGCAACTTTTGCACTCCACTGGTGGCCTCTCTATTCTGCGCCCAATCCGCGCATAGTCATGCGAGAAAAATTAACTCCTACATCGACACACCAGTTCTCTGTACAGAAATGCTAATTCGCTTTTCAACAGTGGAAAAGTATCAAATGCGACGATTCCCAAATTAATATCCATTTTAGTAATTCTATAAATATTACATACAGATTTTTCCATCACGGTTATGGACTTAATTAAGTATATAATTTCGTGTTATTCTATGAGAATCCTTTCAAATTCTTAAAGTTGAAGAATAGCTTTTTCCGAACTGATGTTAAAGGTGAAACTTTACGTATTATTCCTTTTGAAAATAAAATTTTATTTAAACGGCATTTAGGGCAAGAAGACAAACATCTAATCCTTACAATTTTTATGAATTTTCAAACATTTTACAAATTTCTGTATTTATCGTTCATTTTAAACATTGGATTACATTTGAATCTGCTTTTTGCCTGCTAGCCATTAAACATCTGCACTGCCTGACAATGAGGACTACAAACCCTTAAATTAAGATATTATTATAATGTAACAATGTTAAATATCATATAAATTACAGCGCAGTCGACCAACATAGGGCAAGTCTGTTATTAATGTTTCATCTACGGTATAATTTATTGCTTTTCAAAATATGCTTTTATATATATAACCATTTCTATTATTTATTGGCTGCAATATTATTTTTAACCTATTTCAGATATTAAACAATATTGCTAATTATCCCAATGCTGATTTCTGCTAAATTCCTGCACGATGCAATCGTAGCTTTAATTCTAATGTATAAGATTTTAATTTTAAAACTGTTCTGTTCATAATTCTTATTAAAAACATAATTGAATATAACATTATATTTTTAGTTGTTTGTTGAGTAAAAAAATTCAAATAGCTAACTTTTTGAAAGAAATAAGATAAATAATGATGTATGATTTCGTTTTCAGGTCAGTAAAATGTGATAAATAAGATTTTGCATTCTTTAAAATTAATATTTTATGCTTTATAAGCCAGGGGCTAAACTTAAAAAAAAGTTAAAAAAAATTTATATTAGTCTCCAATAATAAATTTGTAATTTGTACATATAAAGACTAGTAATCTAAAACAGGTTGCCGGCGATTTGAAAACAATTCACTATTTCGCAATAAAATTAATTTTCAATTTATATTAATCATATAACACCGAAATAGTCTTCACCATAAATTGTAAGTGTAATTTCAAAGTATTTAACTCCAAATCAATTCCAGAACATTTATGAATAGGCCAAAAAATCCTGTTTTAGTATTATTAAAAAATTAATTATTTCCCAAAAGATAAATATTTTAAATATGAATCAGTTGCCATAATTCCGTACAGCATAAGTAAAATTGGTATTTGTGATGCTCAAACTTGTAGGAAAATTTGTCAAGAATTAATAGCTCAGAGAAATTTAGTTGCCATATACTTTAAGGAAGAAAAGTTTGAGTGAAAAAAATTATAAGTAATAAAATTATGAAATTTTGATTCTAAATATTATCATGAAATGTTCATAAGAAATTATTTTATCACAGGCCTAATGTATTGAAATTTTCAGATTTATACCATAATCTTATAAAGTAAACATAATCAATCGGATAATCTCGATCACTATTTATTCTG
This sequence comes from Ricinus marginatus, assembly GCA_028565995.1. Taxonomy (NCBI): domain Eukaryota; kingdom Metazoa; phylum Arthropoda; class Insecta; order Psocodea; family Ricinidae; genus Ricinus; species Ricinus marginatus. The sequence continues at coordinate 4,425,566 of JAOWBB010000005.1, forward strand.
AATTAATGTTTGCCATATTTATGGTTCGCCAATATCCCGATTAATTTTTTCTTTTAATCTGCCGTTTGTTGTTAACGTAACAAATATTTTTTTTATTTAATGAGAACACTGTGCTCAATCCGCTCTAACAATTGTTTCTTCTTTTATTTTAATTAAATTTTAGGTAGCACATCAATACGAAGACACATAAAATAATAGTCAAACTACATCCGCAAAATTTGAATATCATGCGGCAGCTTTGTGATGGCAGTAAAATAATTTCAATTTTCCACTTAAAGATATAAAATTAATTCTTTTTAACTTGAACTGAATTTTCAAAAAAAACAAATTCAAAAATTTTCGTAAAACTCAATTCAAAAATAATTTTATTTAAAATTCAAACTTTTTTATTAAAAAAAAAATTATTTGTGTAAAATAAGGACGATTTTTTCAAAACAAAAAAACTTCAAAACCTTAAAATACATTCTCCAGTGCCGAATTCCACAATTAAAAGTATTCTCTAGTCAGGCATTAAACATTAATTTTTTGTTAATTCCCGGTCTTTGACTTTGATCAAGCTGTCTCGCTTTAAACTGTCGTGTATCGAACTATAAAATCAGAATCTATATCGTAATAATAAACAGACACGACCATAACTAAATAATAAAAAATTAAATTTGCTTTAATTGATAATAATAATAAAAGTAATTCATCACGGGTGTTATACATAAAAAATATGCGTTGTTACATATTGTATGCATTGGGAATATAGTAAGTACGAAACTGGCACCCAACTGTCAAAGCAACCAACCAAATCCGCAGATTAGCACGATTCATTTCATCCACTACTTTCCCTAATGCGAAATATATATACTTTCTAACACCCGCTGTGATACTTAACTTCTCTATCAGATAGCCATGAATCAGATAATAACGCTCACGTCAAAAAGTACCCCTGTTTTGTGCAATAAAAAATAGCATCTGAAAACAAATTCAGATCACTTAAAAAATTTTCTAATTATGTTTTGAAAATCAAAATAACCTGCATAACAATATCGCTTAATGCAAAATAAAAAAGTTGATTAAAAAAAACAATTATTTAGATCTCTTTCTCCACCAAGAATTAGATACATTAAAATGATTGATAAGGTATATTTATAAATAACAAAAATACTGCCAAACCATGATGAATGCTAATCTTTGAAACATAATCGAAACGACTAAAGCTTCAGTTCCTCATGTATCAATGTCGAACGTCAGTAGGTATATATAGGTCATTCATAAATCAATGTAAATTGATTTTTAACATGTATTATTACATTATTATTTAACATGCCATAATAAAAATTATGTGTGTTATAAAAAATATTTAAAAAATTTTTTTTAACATACTTCCAGTAACTCGTGTTATTGGAAATAGCAATAACTTTTTCAATAAATCACAGATATTGCATTTTAAGTTATATTTTTCAACAATATGCAAAATAACATTACTGACCAGCTCGTTAAATCTTTCAGCAAAAGATTAATACAAGTCACCAGTGTATTTGTTTTTTTAATGCTTATATGTAGTTTTCCAGCAATATCATTTTGATTTACTGTTAATTTTAAGTCCTTAATTTTATTTTTTAAGTCCTACTTTAAATTTCTTATTCTCATTCCAAACGGCAAGTCACCTGATTTTTTTTTCTCCCCGCATTAAAAAAATCATAAATGCTCCTCGACAATGCGTTACCGAGAGCCATGCAAATTAGAGTAACAAAAGGAATACTTTCTGATTTATATTTAAAACGTGAATATTTACAAAAACCAGTAAATCCGCTCGGCCTATCATATGTTGTCAGGAATTTTTGTATGTTCAACAGCCGTAACTAGAAATAATGATCACAAAAGCAAAAATTTCGGCGCTCATTTCTTTATGGAAACGAAACACGCTATGCCCGACATACGCAACTTGAATCTCACTTTCGAACAAGGATTTTAATTAAACATTCTCTCGCTTATGACGACTGGAGATTTTATTTCTACTTTATTTCCACAACTCTCTCACACCTTTTCGCTTTCCAACCTCATCAGGCGCTTGATTAGAATCATAGGTACTTTCACGATTTCAGAACTTATTCCGAAAATCAATAAGATTTCCCCGCTGTTGCTTCAACCTTTATGCAGCTTCAAAAATGAACAAATCCGAACCGAAAGCTCTAAGAGGTGCTGCATTGAAATTAAAATAAATCTTAATAATATTAAAAAAAAATGTGGGAATGCACACCGTCTTATCGCTAACTGAAAAATAACAGACATTTAGCACGGCAATTCAGATAATTTTGTTTCTCCACGGGCATTTCAAAACAAAATTAATTGCAAAACGGAACGTAACATATATATACATGTTAAAAAAATACGCCTGTGCATTTCGAAAGGCATTAACTTTACAATCAAAATACTTGAATCAATCGGTTCAGAGTTCCTTCAGATGAAAAGTCTGGGTTTATTTTTTATTTTTTACATTCACATTTTACATTATAAAATGAGTTCGCGACCGAATGGCACGTTGTTTCAACAATTTTCGTCTGGAATTAACATTCTCTTTTTTCTTTCGATCCGTTGCAGAGTTTTTCTCAAAATTTCAATCAATCATATTATTTAGCTATAATCGACCCAGAGAAATAACTGATTCCCTACTTTAAATTTTAAACCTAACCTAACTTTTGGGACACCGAAAGTTATTAGCGTCCGGAAAAAGGCGCGGGGGCAGAAGAAATTTTCCAAAATTTCTCATAATTGAGTTGTTATCCGTCCGATGCAAGGATCCTCATCAAAGAGTTATTGCTCGGGAAAAAATATTTAAATTTCACGCACGTTTTTTGAAATCGCACACAATGATGAAGCGGTATTTTTCGATGGAATGGAACAAAAAAAAAAAAAAAATAAAGTAAAATAAAATAAATTATAAATAATCCGGCGAAATTTCTCCTTCCCGTGAACCGCAATCAAAAATGACGGCTTCTTTCATCGAAAATGACAAAAAAAGCAATGCGATTCCTCCTTGAGATACATTTTGATATCATTTTTAAAATAATATCCGTCGATTTTTCAATCGACGTCCCTCGTCCACTTCTTACGGGATGAGATTTTTCAAAACGAGCGACGCGCGACGACCCGAACACAATTGCAAGTTACTTTTTACACGCTTTTCCCTTAATGCGCTACTCGCGCGTTCAATGCCTTTGCTCGCCTTTCTTTCTTCTTTCCTCACCACGTTCAGTCCAATCCATCAACTTCAAATTAGAGGTTTCATTTTATCCTGGAATCACAATTCTCCATCGCTCATCGTTAAGGACTGGAAACAATTGCATTCTCGATTAACGAATTTGAAGTGTTTTCATTATGAAAATCGAAATGAGAAAATAATCGGTTTATTTTTCGACTTTTGTACACGGTTTAAAGTGCTGTTCAGATGCCGTCTAAGCGGGAATCTTCCTTTTCCCTCCCGTTTTCGAATCGTTGATTTTCCGGTCCGCACAAGGAAATAAAACGCACAACCCACACGTATCTTTAAATGAGTCAAATCGATACAGCAATAAAGTTATATGGTTCCGCAGCCCCAGAAAAAAAAAAATCGATACCGATTCATCTCCAAAAAATACTCGCCTGAATTTAGAAAAACGAAAAGTTCGAAAAATTTAAAATTGAAACGCGATATGCATTGCATATGGCGATTACGCGACATCTATCAGTTCGTAGCAAATAATTTATAATTAATATACTGGACAAATTCGAAGTTGAAATAAAAACTGAAACATTCCAGGCGAGAGGTAGCCTGCGAATCCGCAAGTGAGATTCGCATTTATTATAATTCCATGTTCCATAAATTAAAAAAAAAAAAAATAATTTCCTTTCCTGCGCTGAATTTTTATTTTCCCGCCAATTACAAATGTGAAATTATTAGCAGAATTTTATAATCGTATACTGTTTTTCGGTATGTGCCCTCCATTTACTTTCTTGTACATCGAAATACCCGAAGGCTTTTTGGGATTGGATATCCTACGCCAAATTTTATATTGTTAAACAATATTGGTTGGCTTATTTGAGACGTGACTGCTTCACGTTGGCACTGCAATGAATTTAAACGTGATCCGCAATTCGAAATGCAGGCACTTTTGCTCACTTTTAAGCATCGGAAATCCTTAAACATGAAGTGCGGCAATAAATATACTATTAAACAGAAAATGATACAAGGACCTCCCAAATGGATAATATTTTAATGCAGGCATTAAAATGAATTGCAAAGATGCATAATGATAAATATATTTAAACAAATTGATTATCTCAAGCCAATGTTATCGATGAGATAAAATAACTGGAATTTAACAATGACAACATACGCTTGAAAATTTTTTAAATTTTTCCTAACTGGTTTTTTTCATCAACTAATTTCAATAAAATACGTAAATGTTTGTTGTAGCATTAAAGTTTTGTGCCATATTATACTAACGCCTAGTAAATACTTATACATATACAACAAAAGTCTTAACCAAATTTAAAAGCGGAGTCAAAAAATTTGAGAAATGAATATTTTCAAAATATCTTACTCGCCTTCACGCGAGTTATTTAAAATAACTCGCCTTAACTTGATCTACATAATTTTAAAAATGTCGCTTAAAATACATTTTACGGGAAGAAATACATAATATTAATTAGAAAAATTTACAAGTAACTTAACAAATAAAATTATTTGTTAATGGTTTCGGGTATATAATATTCTGCCGTATATGAGAAAGTTCCACTAGTTTTCCACCATGATAATTCAATTTGCAATAAAATTATCAGAACAACAATTTAGTTCCTACAATAATTTAAATTCTATACAAATTACAAGTTGAGTTGTGTTCTAAAATAGGAATGAGTTCAAAACGCTGGTAATAGAGCTAAGCTCAGGCCTTTTTTCGGGTTGGTCAAATTCCAACTGTCATGAATCACTGTAACATTAAAGGATATGATGTATTTCAATTAATGCTTCGAATAGCCAACCATGTTGACGTATTTAATAAAATCAAGAAAAGTTTTTCACGGGCACCATCCGCGAGATTTATTTTAAAAAATTAGGCTTTTTTTTTTATTATTCGTGACAAACATTATAACGCAAACGTAAAAATAACATTACAGAATTATTTCTTAATAAGTGATATATTACCGATGATAATTTTCGAGGAGTGACTAAATTTCAACATGGTTTGTAATAAATTGATACAGTAAAAAATTAATCTTCTCCACGTACCTACGCTTAAAAATATTCCGTGTCATAACCAGCGATGGAATATATGATAAAGTGAAAGGCCCTAATTTTTAATTTCTTTTATTTCTACTCAGGATTTTCCTTTTACGGAGATGAACATGACGGTGTCAAGTATAAATTTAAGGCTATGGACAAGAAGTAAAATGTCATACAATATCTCGTAAATTAATGAAAGAAGAAGAAGAAAACTGTCAATTCAAAAGTCACAAGCAGCAGGCAGGGGCAAATTTTTGGAGGGTCAGTTTCGACGTACTGCAAGAGCTGGAGGATTCCAGATAGTGGTACGCATTTCCAGAACAGTGCGGAACAAATGATGGTCATTAAGTCGTCTGCCTTTCGCGGATCAAATCTGTATGACTCGTTCGGGTGATGACAGAGTAAATGAAAGCCCGGTCGAAACATGACGTGTTTTACTGGAATTTGTATGTGCAGATCGTGATCGTTGTATCGTGTCAAGCCCCTCAGCTCAATTTTTATTATTTATTTTGTACCGCGTGCCGTTTCACATCTAGATAGTTATAAATAACTGACTTTTCTTTTTAAGGATAAGCCAATGAAGAATATAATAACCAAAGTAAAAGAACAAAGGAAGATAATTTAATTTTAGTAAGAAAAGAAGTAACTGATTTCGATGTCAGAAGTGATGCTTCTTTTCAATTTTTCATTGCAGACTTAATTATTTATTTGATTCTAACGTCTAGCATCACTATACTTACAACTTATGAACATTGTAAATTCGTCTGTCATACAGAGACAAAAATCATCATATTTATGTAAATATATAATTATATCCATACAAATGCAATAAATATACTTGACAAATCAACATCGCCTGAAAATTTTCAGTTCCATCTATTGAATCACATTAAATTTCAATTATTGCAATTGCAATTGAAAAATTAATTCTTGATAATATGTTTTGATGTATGTATTTCCTAAATAATATTTTATAAAATTATGAACCGAAAAAGCTAATATTAATAATAATAATAATAATCATTAAATTTAAAGAACTAATCTAAATAGAAATTGAAATGAATATCATTTTCGCAGTTTCAACCCAATGTGCTCGTGAATAATTTTCTGAGGTATGTTTCATCGATTGAATGTTAATTACAGCATGAGCTCATTCAGATTTATATAAGAATGTGTCATCACCAATCTTTATACGTCTAAATTACTTTCTCTCATTGCTTTATTAATGTATGCTCATTATTTTGCAAAAGAAAATTACTTTTCAAAAAAAATTCGAAAAACGGGGAAATTTCATCCATTAAATAATAATAGATGTCTTAAAAGTACAAGTAATTCAGTTTTTAAGCGAAATTTCTTAAATTCAAATATCAAATTTTCAATCGACGGCCGCCAAACCTTTTTGAACACTCGATAGAAATTATTTTTTAATCAAGAGCAAAAGCTTTCAACTCAATCGACAACAATGACATAATTCGCATAGGTCAAGCGAATTTTGATTGTTTCTTATTATGAAATTACATCTGAAACATAATTGGCTATTTATCTGATTAGCTAACGGAGAATCACGGAAAGTGCTCTCAAAAAAAAAACTCCTGGAATGACAGCCAGAATGGCTGAATGTGACTTGCATACAAATGCTCCAAGTAACGGTCTAGAGGTCAGGTGTTGGAGCAGAACTTACGGGTTGGTCCTACCTTGCTCTTTATCTAACAATAAAAAAACCGTAGTACACCAAATAAACGCCGCTAAAGACTATATTTAATCATAATGTAAAATATCAGATAATTCCCCAATCCCATAAGTCTTAAATCCATCAAAAGTGAAAGGTTAGGATGAAGTATTCTTAAATAATGGATTTGGCATAAATTCGAATACGATGAAGCAATAAAAACTATTCGGAAGCATTGGTATATCTTTTTCAACGCTCAAACCTGCAATTTGAGGATTTTAAGAATCTTTCCTTGACAATTATCTATTATTTTCAGTCTTCGTTACGCTATATTGCTCTTCCAGCTCTGATTCGAAGAGAATTATAATTTCAGCATTTTTACCATCATTTTCATCTATTACTAAATTTTAAAGGGACACAGGGAATGACAAAGTTTAAAATTCCTCCTCTCAAATATTAACGCATAGTCATTACGGAACAATCTGGCAGACATGATAACAGACAAAGAAAAAACAGCCTAATTTTCAATATTGAATATATTTTATTAGGTTGAATTTTAAACGGCTAGATTGAATATATTTTCATCACATATACTACAGAAACTAATAAGGTTATTCATTTTTTAGAGCAATTTTGAATTTGAATTTAATATTTTTATGAGATTATTTAAGTTATATTTTGGAATTAAATTCGAAATTTAGATTTTAGAAACTGATTTATTTGTCACAGATAAAAAAATATTAAAATTACATGAAAATAAATCATTAACAAATTCATAAGAACAAAAAATCAAAATTAATTCAAGAAATCAAACGAATAAATAAAATAATTGACTTTTATTTTTTGTCACCTAAGCGCGTTATGAACATACAATCAAGATAAATGAACTCGTTAAATTTTAATTGAGATAAATAAAATGAATATGTGTAGTTTAAAAAGAACAAGTTATTTGAATTTTTATTAATGATACATGTTTAGTGTAGTAAAAAAAAATGAATGAATGAATAAAGAAAATGAAAAAATTTAAACGAATAACATATATAAAACTAAAATAAATACTTATTACTAATTTCGATGTTAGAAAAAATATCCCATATTAAGTGTTAATCTTTTACAATAAGATTTCTTCATGGTATCTTCTTAAAAAAATTTAATGTCTCATGGAACTTACATATTTTGACCTTGGAACACAGTAAATATTTCGGTGTTATGGAAAATTACAGATATTTATCTCCCCTTATATGACGGATAAATCAGAACTTATTTTAATTAGCTCTAAAATACAAAATTATTTCTCTTCATTCTTTTACCATAATCGAAGCTCAGAACTGAATAAAAAAGGTAAAAACAAAACTTATATTCCAATTTTTTAAACTTCTTAAGCATTAAAATTCCTGACAGTCTCCACAATTTTTAAGTTAACAAGTTCATATTAATTTTGGTAGCGAATACTGTATAATACAATTTATCTTAAACTATTCGTAAAAATAATTCTTTATTACAACAGGATCAGTCAAGACATATGGCTCTTATTTTATACCTTCATGTAAAGCAATTAACTTAAAACTAAAATATATTTTGAATAATCATAATTGATACGCCTAAACCCATAAAAACTAACTGGACATGCATTTCTGAATTTTAATAACTGTGGCAAGGATTTTCTGTTTTAATTTAACTATTATGTAGCACCTCATAGATTTTTTTAAAAATGTATTATTCTAAAATAAAGCACGAATGATACATGATTAAATTGTATCAGCTCATAAAAAAAAGAGCAAATGGTTTTCTTGACAGGAACAAAAACTTTGTTTATTTGTTTAGCCAAACACTTAATATATTTTCTTATTAATCGTATTGAGATGCACAAGCAATCGAGTTGTTTCTTTTTCGTGTCTGAACATTACCAATTAATAATAATCTTTTTTGCCAGGCTGAGCACGTTCAGTACAGAGCGAAAAGCAATTCTTCAAAGATTCAACTTTAAAGCAATGTTCTTGGAAAAAACAAATTTATTTTGAAGCTTTTTTTAATAATCAAGTAAAATTTCGTGTTTATATTGTAAATATAATTTTTCATACGACTTTTATGAGAAATAATTAATGTTATATATTTCTCTGGCTCATTAGAATAGAATAAAACATAAAATTCTACTCCTAACTGAACCATTTAATGCATTTTATAAATATGATTGATATTTGATGAGAGAAATATATCTATTCAAATTTATTTCTTTATTTTAAAGTTTCTAGATTTAATTTAGCAGTGATTTGTTCTAATTTTCTTCTATAAACAAGGTTTAAATTATTTCGATCATACTGAATATTTAAAATCCACCTTAATGCTTTTCTTTCTCTTTGCAACTGTTTTAATTAATATGAAATTTGAGGACAAAAAGTAGATATAGTCTCAAGGTAATTTAGAATTACAAACAAGAATAGTGATAGGCAACTAGATGGAAATCTAGTTTTTAATAAAAAATCAACTAAAAGTATATGTCTTTGTTTCGCAAAAAAAATGATATCACATTTGACTATTTTTTAATACGTAAAATATTCAGATTAGAAGACGAGATTTTAAATATTGTTAGACATTCTGATAAATTACCTGATTATTCATCCACAAAAGTCGTTTAAGAAAGATATATTTGAAAATTTAACTCAATGCCAATATTTAGGTCCCATCACCTACATTCCACTTCCAATTATTAATGCTTTCGATACATTATACCAAAACTAATTTTCTCTTCAATCTTAACCTTCCTGCAAGTTTTCAAATAGCATTTTATTCACTAAAATATTGTCATTTAACAAAGAAAAGTTAATTTGTTTTTGAAACTAAAAAAAAAAATTCGTTTCAGAGATGAGTTTTTTCTAAGGGATATAAGCAAGTCAAGTATTAACAGGACTTGCGAAACAGGAGACCCTTAAACTATGTTTTATATCTACAAGTCCACGAGAATTTAACAATTTCCAAATACGAAAAAGAGATGAAGTTCGTTATAAAATTTTAATAGGCAAAACCAACCTTTATAAAGCCGAATTGCACTTGAAAACCGTTAAGCTCGGAAAACATGTCAACTACATATTGTGAATTTTAAATTATTACACACTATAGAGTGATTATTCAGGTTTAAAGTAAAATAAAAATTTCTTTTTTTTAGTATGATTTTGCATATTTAATCGCTGCCTTGATAAAATTTTTCGCAGTTCATATTTATTGTTCTTTATTTTTTGGTTATGCACAAAAGATAGAAAGTTGTGATCTTTATTGTCACCGATAAATTCTTGTCACGGACCGATAAATTTGTCCTAGAATATGAGGTAATTATTAAGATAATAATAAAACGACTGAAATGAATTAATTATGCTTCATGAGTAAACAGCTTATTAAAAATAGATAAATCAAATAAAGATGACTCTTGCAACACTTCAACAATATTCAAGTTTGCAGACAAAAACATACTCCATCCTCAACTATACAAAGCATTTCTTATATTATAAGTTAGTAAAAAATTTAAAATAAACAAAAATGTTATAATTGAAAACTAAATTTATGTATAACAGAAACACAACAACAAGAACATACAAATACTCATATATTTAAACTAAAAGACGTTTTTTGCTGTTTCTTTCATATATAAATCAATAAATCAAGCATAAAACAATACATAAAACAATTTGATTAAAGCAGAAAGGAAAATGTGAAAAACTGAAATATTAATACAAATCATAATTCAATTGTAAGTATTAAAAGCAGATCTTTGGGACGCGAAAACACGAAGCCAATTTGAAACAGATATTCCAGATTAACTCTTAAGGAGTACTATCGAAAGTATCAAAATTACATAGTCTTCGTGTGAAGTCGCAAACAATTCAACGGAAAATTAAAAAAATTAAATAATATTCGTTATGAAATATTGTTTTAAGAATTTTTTGAAAAATGGTTATGGAAAAATTATTTTTTGTTAAAAAATGACTAATGACTCTGTTAATTTTTACTTTTTATTTTTATTCTTTGAATTATTTTGGGAAACATGATAAAAAATATAAAAGAATTCACAAATTTTTCATACATTTTATAATAATAGAGCGATCATTTTATTTTTTGAACGCGTTCTTAATTCAATTCTGGGTCACCTAAATGCCTGTGGTATTATCCATTGTGAATGGTAACCTTCAACAATAACGAAAATCACTGCCCAACACTTCATGCCTTTTAATATATGCACAGAAGCAGAACAGTATTAAATGAAATTAAAAATATACATATTTAACATAAAAATACTGCTTATAACTTTTCTCAGTTATTTAATATTATTTTTCCACAAGAGATAAATTATCCTATCTGATAAGATGATAAATTATCTTATCATCATAATCATAATCATCAATACAATTCCACAGCTATGAAAATGAATTTAGACCTAACTTTTAAAATATATTCAAAAAGCACGCGATGATCTAAGGAAAATATTCAAAATTAAAAAAGGATGCATTGAAAATAAAGATCGATTAAGAAATGAAATAATGTTTAGGAAATTCATAAACGTAATTGTAGGAGGAAATCATGCAAGGAAAGCGAATACAATGATACTGCGATACGTGTTGAGAAAGATCAAAGCATTTTCGGACAAAACCTGTTTTTGAATATCACTTTAAACAACATATTAATAAATTTTTATGCTACTTACGGGCATGAAAATTAAATGAATAACAATTAGAATGTTTGTCGATTTTATAGATTTAATTCCTCAAACGTACGAACACAGTATAATATATTCCATGGTTTTAAAAGCAGAAGGAAAAGGAAAACTTTTTGGTGTTTGAACTGCTCTGCCAATTTATAATGATTTGATTCTTCGTAAGCAGTCTTTATCAGAAAACATTTAGAGTTAATCACGACGCAATTTTGTTGCGCATGAAAGATCATTCGTAGAAATGTTCAAAACACAGCAGGGAGTTTTCAAAAAAAAAAAAATAGTCCAGCAAAATTTTTCGAGACGCGAAAATTTGAGAAATTAAAGTTATGCGTGGCGTCTATGTCACGAATTATTAATTAATTCAAGTTAATGTCATAAATAAAAAATATCTCGGAAGGAATAAAAAGTGTAGCCCTTGAATGGATACATTTGAAATTAAAATTTTTCAATACGAAAGGCATTAAACAAATTAATTATACGTGGGTCGATCATTTGATGTTCGGCGGAAACAATCTTAGAACGGTATTTCTCATCATTGGGAGCAAATTTTACATATTTTTTCCTTCAAAAGACGATACTGATTAAAATTGAAACTAATAAATTCTATCAATGTGACTGTTGTAATTAGACTATTAACACATGTGTTTCCTTGATATTTTATATTTTAAAATAATAGAATTTGTTGATGAGAGAAAATAATCATGAACTATAACAATAAAATTGAACTATTCAATTTTACCATAAGGTTCTTCGATTTAAATTAAAACAATCAGATCACTTTCCTGGCAGAAATGCAAATATTTACACCTGCTAAAAAATATTTTCAAAAAACTAAGTGTAAATCTTTGTTTTTAAAGAATCAAGATAGAATGAGAGTTGTTAGATACATAAACAATTCAAAAAAAAATCATCGAGAAACAAAAATGATTGAGAACGAAGTATAAGATATCTAAAAAAATATAAGAACCATTAAAAAGAAGTATATGAATGATAATGTCGCTTCAGTTTAGTAAAAATTATGCCATGATCCATGTTCCATAAAGTGATTTGCCAATAACTTTTCTTTGGGAATCGCCATATTTTTTTTTCTTTTTATTTTCTGCTTGTCATTCTTTAATATAATTTCCTTCAACTGAGGGTTTCAGTTAGATATTATTTTATTTAACAGTTGAATTTTTTTTTCTTTTAATTCTTGACCGAATTCGAACCTAAAATGAAAAGAACATCGTTCTGACTATGAAAATAGAACCATGCAACATGATTGTTGCAAACCTTTGAAAATATTTTTTTAAAAAAGGAAAAGCAAAGGAAAAAAGCGACTTAATCAAATTAAACGATCGGATGTGATTCGTTTCATTAATTCTTAGCGAATCATGAAAATGAAGAACCAGAGCAATGGCAGAGGAAAAAATTCAATTATTTTTTCTCTTGGAGTAAATAACAAAGTCTTAACCTCAACCTTAATTTTAGATATTTAGAACTAGCTCTACATAATCACAAAATGAAGACCGCAACAATTCCATTTGTCTTTTTCTTTATATTCAATTAATATAGACTAAAAAAAAATCACGAAAAACCGATCCGTAACTGGTGGCTTAGTTTTTTTCCTCGGTCGAAACCCTTCTGTAACTAATGCACAAATTTTATCTATTTTTCAGTGTGCCACAATGAAAAAATATATTTTTAAATAATTATTGCGTGCAACAAATCGAAATATAAAACTTGCGCAAAAGGAACTAAATTCTGTATTCTGTAGATGATAAGGATGATGATGATGATGAAATAAAAAACGAATGTAAATTATAACAGTCGATTAAAAAACCACGTACGTAATGCAATACCATATTCTCCGTTGAACTGAATAATAAAATCATCCCCGGAGAAATTATATCGCAATTTCATAATCCATGTGAAAGTGTAAGACGACCCCACGACATTTACCACTATTTAAAATTTCTCCATAGTTAAGTTTTCAACATTCATCGGCTCGAATAAACTTAAAAGCATCAAAATATTTTATTAAGACGTAAGGCATCTTTTTGACACGATTCGGAACTCGAACTTGGAAGTGATACATCCGCCATGGATTTTTTCCAAAATGTACTTCGCAATCCAGATTAGAAAGTTAGTCTGAGATAGTTAACGTTAAAGTTAAGTTCATTCCATTCTTAGACTTAATTAACTAGTAAGTCCTGGTAAAATATGATATTTCGCTTAACAAGTATATTCAAAATTTTTAAGATTGCATCAAAGAGATTTATGGCCTTTATAACATAGATAGGGCGCGAATTACTATCACATCCTTGCACTTGCTCTGTCGCTAATTTTTAAATAAAATTACGTCTTTGTTTATGTGAATAAATTATTACATGTCAAGTTCTAATTTATATTTTTTACGGTGCTAATGAAATTTTTAATTAATTTAATAATGAAATTTCAAGAAATTTAATCATGGAAATGTGACAAAAATTTGAATACATTATATTATTAATAACAATGAAAACTTGAAAAATATAAATGTAACGTATAAATGATTATGATTATTTAAAAATTTAATAATGAAATTTAAAAAATATTTGAATATTTTTTTACGCTAAAATATTTTTAACCAATTAACCGTCCAGGTAAAGTTAGCAAAGGAAAATTCATAGCAGCCAGACAAGAATTTGAGATAATGGGTGTTGAATAAGAAAATTTTTAATTTCTGCATTAATAAAATGAGAATTTTTTCAGGTAAAACCGGATATCTATTAACTTCAGGCTTTCCTCATTTTCTCTATCTTTTTTATCAGTCTAGATAATGTAAATTAGACCTCGAACACTTTTCCATGACAATTATCTTTCAGGAACAATTAAATAAACATTGACTGACAATCTGTCATAAGGTTGAAAGGAGAAAGTAAATTTAAAAAGTAACGCACATGTGTTGAGAACGTTTTTCTTATTTTCATCTGATTAATAACCGGACATTATGAAACTGTAACGAACTACACAATAATTTTTCAATTTTAGCCATATAATGCCATACCTGAAAAAGGGTGGAACTAGACACTGCGAGACTGTTCTTTATTTTTTGTATTAAGTTCTCTTAATACTAACGAAAATTATATTCGATAATGCAATATTTGTACGTTAACATAAAATATATATGTCTGTTATTTTCCCAATTTATTTAAATTTGAATATTTTTCGAAAATTAAAATCCAAATCTCAAACTAATACACAAATATTTTAATTTAATCAATATTTATAAGTTTCAGCTCTTTAAATTCGAAATAAATACATTTTTTCGTCAAATATCCAATATAGTCAATATTACGTTACTTTAGTTAAATCGAAATCGTGAATTAAAGGAAACTCAAATACCAGCGGGGTTCACATCAACAATATTTAAAACTATACACTAATATTGGTACATAAAAGAATTGATTTTTTTTATTTTTTTCTTATATTTTATTGCACACAACCAAGTATCGAGCGTTTAAGGACGCGAAAATTACGGGATTTAACTGTCTGGCAAGGTTCATGCGATGCGTTTTACCTATTGATAAAGTTCTTCTTCAATTAGATTCAGGTTCTTATTCAATTGATAATGAACTGAAGTATATATATCCTTCAATTCCTTTAACGAATCGAAAATAATAAAATTATAATTATTATTATTATTATAGTCACATGTAATTAGGATCGATCAACGAAAATATTAAAAAGCAAAAAATTTTTCAAAAAATTCCAAATAAAGAGTGACGGAGCTTTGCAAGAAGAAACTAGAGATGAAAAAGTTGAATTCAAAAAACGTTTAAAAGCAAATAATTCAAAGAAAATGGTGAATTGCAAATGATATAAAAAAAGAAAATCATGTGCTCCAAGTGCCATGCAAGAACTGCACAACGGAGATCAAGACTTATGTCTCTACCAAACATATGTATCAATCCACAAAGATTACACGGCTGAGAAAATCTACATTATTAAAGAACAGAGGAGATGACACTGGCCAGAGGTAAAAAACAAATCGAAGCTAGCAAGACAGAAAAGTCAGAACCTAGGAAGGTAAAGTTCACAAAAAGCACATTAAAGAAACCGATAAAATAGAGTATTTGAAATAAAGATCATTTAAAGGAATATTAAAAAGAGACAACGAAAGTTAAAAAAAAGCAGAAAATAAAAAATAAAATAAACATGCAAAAAATAAAATAAACCTAGGGAAAAAGTCGAAATAAAAATTAAATTGCTGAAAACAAGGATCAAAAATAAAAGAACTTAAAAACTAATGAATACAATAGAGGAAAAAATAAATAAAAATAAATTCATAAAAAAATATTATTTCGTGATTACATTCCAAAAATGGATATGTTGTCCTCTTGGACATAAACAATTAGCCCCTCTTATTTATTGAATTCATAGTATGAATTATTTCTCACCAATTATTGTGGACATAAACAAAAAATTAATTAACAAAATATTAACTCGGCAAAGCAAGATAAAAATATAGAACACTACAACAAAAACAATGGCAAAGTTAGAAGAATTTAAATTAAATAAAGTGCCCACGTAAACGAATCTTTCTATAAAAACCTCTTAGGAAACAAATCTTTGAACGTAAAAAGAATATCTGCTACATCGGAAAACTACAAAAAAAATTCTATGAAGTAAATTAAAGCAATATAGAATGAAAAATAGTGGGCAAAAATAAAAATAAAAATAATAGGCAACAGAACTTAATCAGATAAGAAGAAATAACAGAAAAGTATGTGATACATTATACATAAACAATACACAAAAGACAAGATTCCAAACAAAAGAATAATAAGATATATAAAAATGAAAGCCCTTGACAAATCGCCAAAACCGATGAAAATACATTGGAGAAGTAAATGCTACGACTCGCAAGCGCCAAACGAGCGGTTTAAACGAAAACACCTCCACTGACCAAAGCAGACGAAACAATCAAAGAACAGGCAAAGCGCGGCAAAACTCACTTCGGAAT
>JAOWBB010000005.1:4442274-4534820 GCA_028565995.1 Ricinus marginatus
ATTTCATGGTGTTTTAGATTTATAGAAAACTATGAAAAATATTGATTGTGAGGTTATTATAATTTAAAACTATTTATTTTTAACAAATTTATTATCAAAAAAATTTTTATAAAAACTTTTAAAACTTTCTTCCTTCTAGATATTGACAATGACACTGACTGCATTTCAGTAATAAGTGAAAGTGAATGTAATGAAGTAAAATTCAGTGCTTATGAAACTGATGAAATTTGGGAAGATAAACTTTCTGGAGAAAATATGCTTAAATCTCATCCAAATGCATTAAAGAGGAAAAGAAAAAGACTTAAACTTAACTATAGGGAAAGTTCTGAAGAAAGTATAAGTAGGCAAGTAAAATTTGTAACATATTAATGTCATGAAAGTGGTATCTAGATTTTGAAAATTCATTAATAAAAGTTTAAATTTCTTACCAAATATTGTTCGATTTCTTTTTGGGATAAACAAAATCATTATTATAGTGATAAAATGCTTAATCTTAAATATTTATAACCTTCATTTATTAAGTTTTTATAAGTAAAAATTTATGACTATAAAACCATATTTCATTGTATATTTTAAAAGAAAAATAGAGAGATATTTCATTGCATATTTTAAAGAAAAATATTTTCTTTACTCTGTTATAAACGCCCACTTTGATGTTTACAGTAAGTGTTATATGTGATTGCAATATTAGATTTGTGAAATAATGTTTACCTTTGTTTATAGATATGAGCTCAAAAATTTTTACTTTAAGTATTAAAATTATTTTAGATTTTTTTCATAAAAATATTTTTATTATATTTTTATTTTACTTTTTAATTCAAAAGGTTGTGTAGTATTTTACAGGAACTTGAGGGCTGTTAAAAAATGGTATTTACAAAAGATTATTTTTTTTTGATTTAATCATTGCTTAAGATTTTCTGTTGTAATATTTATTACTTTAAATTCCTGAGTGCTTGAAAAATTTGTTGACTTGATGGTTCACCTTATTTTAAACACGCTTTTTTTTTAGCTTGGTTCATAAATTTATTCTACGTCTATTTTTTTAGCGACTTCATGTTTCCTGATGAAAAATATTATGGAAATTTTCAAAGCTCTGATGCGAAACGAAGCGTCAATGAGATGCAGGTGAAAGAATATCAAAATAATCCTGTCTATCGGCATTACAGGAATAATGTAGCAAATACTATGCTTACCTTAGCAATGGGCATTATTTTTGCTGGAGTAGCCTGCATTGCTCTGGGTCATTTTTTAGGTAATGATCAAATTTAATGTAAAATTAAATAATGATTATTTAACCGAAATAAAACTCTTTTATTAATTTCATAATTATAAAATAAATTATTCATATAATTTGTCCTATTATAATTTTAAACGAAAATTTTAATTTATTTTTAAAAATGTTTATCATTGATGAGATTAAAAGAATTAATAAAGTTATTATTTCAATTAATGTTCACTCAGAAACAAAAGATATATTATTGCATCTAATTTAATCTTATGCATGATTGATTTATTTTACAAATTCAGGTGTCCATGATGCACAGCAGACTGCGGGAGAGATGATGCAAACCCTAAAAAGATTACAGATGGAAAATATTTTGCTTCAAACACGTTTGACTCAGCTCAGTCGAGGTACATTTTATTGTAAAACAGATTATTTTCAATTTAAAAAATTTCAAACCACTTATTTCCATATTTTCTTTTTTTATTGTCTTTGAAGCATTTTTCAATAGGGGAAACAACAAATTGGAATTCAAGATGAACGTTGAATCACAAAATTGTTTGAAGAGATATTTTAATGATGAGAAAAATATTTATGGCGATTCAGAAGATAAATTACATAAAACCGCCAGAACAGAAAATTCTCCTTTTTTACCAGTTGGAACCTTAAATATTTTGGGAGAATTGAAGAATCCTCTTGTAGAGACTTTTGTTGCAAATTCTCACTCACTGGATAGTAATAAACTTGTTAAATACGTACGTGACCAAAAGAATTTTTTAAATCTTTCAAGATATAATATTGAATTCTCTAAAGAACCATTTTCAAGGATTTCTCTAAAGCCTTATGAAGTTCAAGAAAATATTTTGATTTCAAGAAGTACTGAAAACTCTAAGAAACCAGTGATAAATTACAATTATAAACTGAATCAACAATTTGACCAACCTTTTGTTGATGATGACGACTATTACAATAATAATTATGTTCGGCATATAAATTCCAATTTTTACAAGCAAAATTGCCTTGCAGTTAGGGAAAATGAATTAAGCAAATTTCGTTGGTATTTAATTAAAGAAAAGAAAAACAGGAAAAAGGATAAGAATGGCGAAAGTGATAAATTGAATAGTTCTGTCATGTTATACAAATTTCCCCAACCAGAAGCATACTATATGTATGAAGGCTTGAATCAAAAAATTATTAACGACGAGAAAAAAAATTTGGATGTATCTACTCATGAACGATTTAACAGAAAATTGAAACAAAAAGTTCTACGTGATGGATATCAGTTCTTGCCCTCTGCATCTATAAATAATCCAGAGGCTGATATTCATATGTCAAAATTCTTAAATTCTACAGATAATTCTAGTAAAAAAAATATTGAAGATTTAAAATTCAAAAATAATTTTGAAAACGAGAAACGGGAGAAAAAAAATATCGAAACTGAAAAGAAGAAGACAAAAAACCTTTATTCTTCAAGCAAAAGAAAAGATTTAACAAAAACTTGCAAAAATCTGAATATAAAGGAAGCAAAAACTTTTACCAAATACTTAAAAAAATTCAATAAAAATTTATGGAAAGTAATGAAAAAATTATGCAAGAACAATGCAGCAAAGAAGGTTAGTAAAGCAAAGCGATACAATTCAAAAACTGATTATAAAGTCGATTTTTCAGTGGAAGATAGTAAATGGAAAGACAAACACTCTGATCAGGAATATATGAACAGTAATAATCGTCCAAATTTTTTGAGAAAAGGCACGTTGGATAATGTCGCTAAGAAAAACAGCTCGAAAAATAGAAGAAATTTAAAAAACAAGGATAAAATTAAAAAAAAAGAATGTTTATATTTTTTTAGTAATAACAATAATATTAAAAAAGTGAAGAAAAATGTGATGGCTGACGTAAAATGGATAAATCAAACTGAATCTGCCAATATTCTGTTTGGTAACAATTATGCGAAATGGCTGTATAAATGGGCCACAGGACGAGAAAAAAGTCGTCGAAATCAGAAAGTGACCAACTGGCAATTTTATAGGGCAAGAAGTCGTGAAAGTTTGCGCAGGGGAGATGCGATGTGGCAATTTAGCAGGGCTTTCGCCAGAGAATTTATTAGAAATGACGATCATAAGAATTACGAGAGAAAAAGTTTTAAATATTCTCAAATGTGAATGCGATTTGACTCATATTTTTGAATTGACACCTACGATATTTCTTCAGTATGATTTTAATTTTTGGATTCTTGATGAAATTCATAGTCGATGTTTTATTTATTTAAATCTAATTAGTTTAGATTGTAATTTATATAATTTTATATTTATTTCTTCCTTTTTCAAAACTAAACATTATATATACTTTTTGCGTATATAGCTAATATTACAAACTAAAAAATAAAACCTTTAAATCCCAGTTTTAATTTTATTTTGTTAGCTTATAGAGATTTACAAAGTAACTTTCCATTGTTTTCTTTTTAAAGTAAATAATTTATCACTATTTCGATAATAAAAGATTTTCTTCTATCATTTCTTGAACTTGAAATATATAGTTTAAAATAGTTTTAAGACAGTTTATTTAAGGAAAATTACAAATTTGCTTTATTTTCGACGAGATGTTTTTAATTATAAATTAAAAAGGAATGAATTATTTCGTGAATCTTGAATTTATCTGTTTAGAAAAATTATTTTAATCTATGAAAATTTCAGAAAATATTTTTTCATTTAATTAATGGTAAATGAGTGTAAAAGAAAATTAAAATGCTATTCTAATTTGGATCTGCAGAAGTTCAAGTATAAAGAGCAAGAATATTTTTGCTTACATGTATATTTTTATTTTATTAAATTGTGAATTAAACAAAGCAATTTGTTATGGTTGTTATTGAACAAAATGCAAGAGGATTTTGACAAGTTAATTTAGAATAAAATTCCCAATTTCAGGCCATCTTATATATTTATATGAAGAAAAATTATGATCAACGTCACTATAATAGTTCAAAAACTTATGCAGAAATTTTTTAAATGTCAGAACATTTTAAAACCGGACTCGGCCGCCTACAGCTGAATGTCGGGACTGATTTTGGAAGTCAAGAAATAAAGTGCGAGTTAGATTTGCGGCCATGTTAAGTTATCGATATTACATTCTCATTTAATCATATTGCATGAATGAATTCTTAACTATGTTTCGATAAAATATGCGAAAATTAAATGATGGTAATTAGTATTAAGACTGAAATTTTAGAATCAATCTTTTTTCTGTAAGGTTTTTCGGTAATAAAATTACTTTTTGTTTTGGAAACTTTTAAATATCCATAGCAAATGAAATATTGCTTTAACAAAGGGATTAAACGAAGAAGAAGAAACTGATTCGGACGATTCTTGTAGAAAAACCAAATTTTAAAGATTTCTGTTGAAGGTAGAAATAAGCGGAAAAGTACTGATACTGTATATTCTAATATGTTTTAAGAGTAAGATTGTTTTATTTTAAGAGTACCGAATTGTAATAAATGGATATTAAAATAACTCATTATTTAAGACATAGAATAATTTATTTTTAAAAATGGTGCTGTCTAATAATTTTAATTTGTTCAAAAATTATTTTTTTATGATTAACATATTGACAAAACATGAGATTTATCAAATGTCTTATATATTATTCTAATAATTGAAAAATTTTATTCGAAAACCGAAAAATCTGAGATATTTAACAAGAAAAATATATATGAAAAACTTTTTATAAGGACTGTAAAAATTTTATTTCCTCTAAAACTTTGTACAAAAGTTAATTGTTAGTGAGCTAAATTGTTGTTTCCTTAACAGTGATAAGCCACACCCACAGTTTTTTACCAGCTTTTAATGAATATCACGTTAAAACATACGTAATAGAAAAATCCATATAGAAGTTCATGTTTCGATTCAACAGTTTTTAATAAGTTTGAAACTATAATCGATATTATTTATAGGTAGAGCATTTAATTGTTTTCTTCGATAATAGTACAAATTAATATTGATGTATTTTAAAATTAAGCTGTTCAAATAAAGAAACAGAATTTTTAATTTAATTTTAACTGATGTAATAAAGCCTGAGAATATATTTTGATGAATTTCAAAAGGGATTTTAAAGAGAAAATTTTGCTTAATTTAAACAGAATCTTTTGGTATTTAAGTACTTTAAAAACAATTCTTTGACTGAATGGTTTTTTAATAAAATATTTTAAGGATATTTCGGTGTATCTAATAACCAAAATAGCTCATAACTTTTGGGTCTAAAACAGTGGGTTCAGAAAACATTTTTTTTTTATTTTATTGTAAAATACGAAAACAACGTAAAATATTTTCACTGAATAAAATTTGACTTTTGTATACTTTAAATTTGTTTGGAATTATTGAATAATGATCTAAAAAATAAAATTGTAAATAATCATTTATTGACTATTTAGTGTTTTAATTTTTTGCCTGCATTTTACCATTCATTTCAAATTGTACCTTGTACACTTTGGAATTTTGAAAACTTGCTTCAAATTTTACAAATACAAGTGTCTACAATTACTTGTAAACCATTTAATTTTGAAATTGTAAAATTGTCTTATTATAACATCTGGTAATCTGGTAATCGAAATGTTTTATTGATCTATGCAGTTACAGTTTAAAACTCTTTTTCGACTTATTTCATATTTGAGCACCGAATGATTAATACTGAAAGTCATGAAGAGAATTTTGTGATGCGTCCCTTTAAATATATTTGCAAAAAAAAGGAAGCAGTTTGATGAATAATCTAAATTTTGTGGAAAGGAAGAAAAAGGAATCAAAATTCGAGGGTCAATATTAATAAGTAATATAAATTTTCCGTGGAATAAAATCAGTTCTCAATGATTCTTCTTCCACATGACTCTTCGCTTATTAATTTTTAATTTCATAGGCTTTGTCGGATGAAAGTCAAAGATTTCTGTAATATGAATTAAAATTGGCTGTTATTTAACATGCGATTATTTGTGTTTATTAAAAATTTTCCAATGAATGCATTAGCTTAAATCCGAAAACACATTAAGACAAACTTTTGCAGGCCATATTTTTAATCCGAAGAAAATTTACGGAATCTTATTTTAGAACTGAATTGAAAGTTTCATGTTTTGTATAACGCAGTGTAACACGAAAGATTTTGCCATTTTCAGGTGAATTCTTGAAAAAAAATTTGATTTTATATATTGCTAGCCTTAGATCAGTTACTAAATTTTATCGAGAATTATTACTAATATTTTCTTGAAAGATATTACGTAATGCTTTATTTTCCAACATAACTAAAATTATATACATATTTAAGAAATTAAGATTTTAATATTCTGAAATCTAAAAAGGATATACTTTGTTAACATGATATATTTAAGAAACTTTTTTGAATGCTGAAACATAACATTAATGACAATTGAGGAACTAATTTATCTTCTATATAACATAAGTTTCTGAATTTTCATAATTTCATTTTCTAATATTAAGGAGAATTTTGCTTAATATTTTATATAGAGACTAATATTTTATAAGACTGTTTGAATATCGTGAAAGAGACATACTTATTTATTGGATATTTAATAGCAATATACTTTTTCTGTAGGTAATAAGTTAATTATTTCATATGAGATCTTATTTATGATTAGGCCATTGAATAAGGGAATGATAAATTTTGGTTCGTATTTTTTATCTGGAATAAAATAATTATATAAGTAACAAGATTAATTAAAGATAATTCATATAAGATTTAGGAAACAATATTTAGATATTCAAAATTTCCAATTTTTTGTCATTTATTATATGGAGACATTATTATAATGTTAACATTAGAATTACATCACATTCTTTTGACTTTTTTTTACAAAATTATATTTATGCAATTTTCTTATTTGGATTTTAAAGTCCTTACCTTTTGTC
Source organism: Ricinus marginatus (assembly GCA_028565995.1). NCBI lineage: Eukaryota > Metazoa > Arthropoda > Insecta > Psocodea > Ricinidae > Ricinus > Ricinus marginatus. Next base: position 4,449,403 of record JAOWBB010000005.1, read on the forward strand.
CAATATATAATGTGGTATTTCGAATGTCATAATTCTTAAGCTGTATTTACATTTCACTTATGGTAACAAAAATTAATAAGGCATTTCTTGCTACTTTTTAACAGATTGTAGCTTTATTGAAATTAAAGAACGAAGGTGACTTTATGATTAATTGATTTATCTCTGAAAGTTCTTTTATATATCTTATCAATTAATCAAAATGTTTACCGTTTCAATTCAATATGAGTTTTTTATTTCTGTTCAATAATTTAATTACATCTTTTAAGAATCTAATATGAAATAATTTCAAATCTGAAAGAAAACAGCAAATACAATAAAGCAGCAATAACTCATTAAATCTATAATTCAGAGGTTAGATAGGCTTATTGCTATTTTTAGGGTTATAATATATATAATAATTTATAATTTTCAATATACTTTAAACTTATATATATTTTTATTTTTAATTTATTATTAAATAAAAAAAAACTAAATATATCCAAAATTAATTTATGGATTTAAGCTATTAAGGACGGTAATTACATTTTTAATCGTAAAATATTTAGGAGTATATAGGAAATGTCATCAGTAAAAGAAAACGGATTTATAGAAAAGAACTAATGAAGATTAACAAATGAATTAAATATAATTTTATTTTGCAAAATATATTAAAAAATGTTTTATGGTAAATGTGATTAAATTACAAATGAATCATTAGTTTGGATATACATGATTAACCATAATGTTGCTATGTGTGAAAAAATGATTAAATTCCATTTTCAAATGGTGATGTATGGAATATTTAATATTTGCTCGTCCAAAACCGAAAATAGATCATTACGTCATTTAAATTATTCTGTCTTGCCAAATTCTACAGTAGGATGATAAATAAAGTGTTTATGAGAAAAATTCCTTCTCTATGATATTTTGTTTGGAAGTTAAATTTTTCTGCTTCCACTTCAAATTTTACTTGCAGCTTAAGTCGATTTAATAGGTTTAGGGAAAGCTTTCAGAAGTTAAATGTTTACCCTGTAAGCAAATTTATGAGTAATGAATGATGCATTCAATAAAGGCAAATAGTTGTCACGGGACCAGAAAGAATAGGTAATACATTAAATTTTTGGGTATTTCAAAAGTAATCTGCATTTTAGTAGTTTAATAATAATAATAATAATAATTTGTGCGTAGATCCGGCATCACTTAAAATGCCCAACTTAAATGCCTTCGTGGTTTTTTCCCAACTTCAAATAAAAATTATCCTGATGCAACTCGCCATTAAGTTTTTTGTTCTTTTAAAGACCAAATAATGAATTAGCTCAGATTAAAGCTAATTTGTTCAAGCATTTGGCGTTTCTCATCAGTTTAAATGAAAATGTATTGCATTTAGCAAACTGTTATTATTAGTTCTTCATCTGTCCGACTATCGGTTCTGTAAATGAATTTCCTTGAATCTTTTTAACGTTTGACGTCATAGATAGTGAATGAATTAAGTTTCATAAATTAAACACAGTAAAATAAACTACCGCACTTCATAAATTGAAATTTATATTTTTAAGTAAGTAGTTATATCACGTTATCTTTAGTTAAAAAAAGTTAATGATTTTAAATATTGTATTCAGAATGAAAATGAACTAGACCTTAGTTTCATAATTTTTATAAAAAATAAAATTTATAGCTAATATTTGAAACGTGAGTAATGAAATTCATCAAAAAAAGCTTTTAAAAGGAATATAATTTAAAGAATTAAACAGTGATTTTTTTTTATATAGGAAATTAAATACACTCATTTAATATTCCATTCTAAGCTGTTTTAAAAGATTTAAGAAATAAAATTTATGTAGCATTTCATTTTATAATAAAATATCAATTTCATTAAAAATTCAAGTTAAATTGGAAATTATTTATTTACAGTAATAATTTGAATGATTGCAAAATGTTACCAGCAATAAACACATTAAAAAAAGATACATTAGAAGCTACATATGAACATGTGAATAGATTAATTAAGGAAGAATCAGGAGAGAATTATGATAATGTGAGAAAATTTACTGAATATGATGATAAATCAAATGTATTTGAGAAAAAGATTCAGACCATAATTGTTGATTCCCTTAAAATAAAGGAAGGTGTCATTAATGGCTTATTAAGTGATGACATTCATATAATAAGGAGAACTCTTAAGTGCAATTGGTAGGTGCAGAATTACTTTGAATTTAATTTTTTTGTAAAATATTTTACAGAAAATGTTTTTCATGCTATTCAATATTTGTGCTGATTTGTCCAATTAGAAATTTTCAATAAGGACAGAAAACAAATATTTTCTATTCCTGTATATAATATATGAACTTTACAATTTAATTGCATTGCATTATGTTTGTAAATAATTTTTACATTCAGTATATTATATGTACAATGTAAAAATGTTTTTTAATAATATTTGAAGTCAGTATTATTGTTTTCTTAAATTTCTGAATATATTTTAATTATGAAACAAATATCATGTAACTATATGATGATTATTGATTGTTATTCTTGTATTTTAGGTTTTTTGAAGATGCTGTTACACCAGAATTTTATATAAATTCTATATTTCCAAATGTTTCATTTTCAACTAGATGTAAAATAATGAATAAACTTTCAAGAAATATAAAATCAGAAGCACATGCTGAAGAACTATTTGAATTTATTAAATACAATTATGGAAATAAATATGCTGAAATGTTTCTACCAAAGTGCCAGGCTAAATTTATTTCTGCATATATTACAGAATATAAACCATTGTTTCAGAATAATGGTAGCATAAAGATTTTAATTAATATATGTAAAAGGTAAATAAAAGTTACATGTTTTGCAGGATGCAAAAGTTAAAAAATTTTTTTATTTGAAGTATTTATTGAATTATATTTGTTGTTAAAATTCTTTATAAGATTTCTGGAAGTTTAAAAATATGTTTTATTGATCAAACATTTAATATAACATAATGAAATTTAAATTTATATTAAATATGGTGAATCAGAAATCTCTTTGTTTTCAATTTTCTATTTTAATTCAAAATTTATGTATAATATTTACTTTTATGCTAGTGATTTAAAGAAACCAGAAATAGAAAAGAATCAGGAAAAGAAAACAGAATTAAATAGGAAAGAAATAGGAATTGAAATGCATCATTAAAGTTTGACATAAAAAATTAAGTTTACAACTGCAGGAAAATTTTGTTTTTCTTTCATTTCTCTAATTATCATTTTTAAAATTCAAAACTTTACTTATCCTTAATAATTATTTTTATTTTTATTATTTATTGTTATTATTTTATTATTTATTGAGTCTGAAACATGTATGTAAATGATTCATTTATTAACTTACTTGTTTAATATATGTACATTTTTCAGATTTCCTAATATAATAGTATCATATTTGGAAGACAATTTGAATAAAGAATTTCCTCATATTAACGGAAGATTTTCAAAATTAATTTTATTTTTGGGTCAAAATTTTCCAGATAATTTTCTACCTTTCTTTGAAAAAAACTATTCAAAAATATGGTTTTTCCGCTTAGGAAAAAAACTAACGAAGTAAGAATTTGTATTTACAATTCATTGATTCGTTTCTTATTTGGCATTAACATCAGAGTATTTCAGTGTCTGAGTCATATTTTTTTTTTTTTCAATGATAAAGGTCTCTCTCTGCGAAGCTGAAGAATATAGTGAAGAATTCTTCGGGCAGGTTGCCGGGACAAAGCCTTAACGAATTTGCAGTTTTAAAATGTTTTACATTTGATGAAATGGTGGATTTTTTCGATGCTTATATTCATAATCGGAGTAAAGAAATAACCTTTTCAGTTTGGTTACAAGTATTGCCTTACATGATTCGATTAGTACATAGGACTAATCTCAGGGAAAAAGCAAATTTGTTTGAAGCCGTTTTCACAAGGGTGAGATTCTCTTAATTGTAAAATGCATTAAGAAATCGAAAATTTGATAATTTTATTGAACACTTTTCGTGCCAATGTAACGGCGATAAAAGAATTTTATTACTTGAATGTAGTAAACTTTTTTTCATGTATTGTGTTTTAAATGTAACATGATTAATATATGTAGTGAAACGTATTCTTTTTATAATAACTGAAGTTTAATTTGTATTTTTGTGAAACACATCTTATTATCTCGATCTTAATATAATTATAATTATAACCATTTTGTATGGTTAGATCATTTTATATTACATGATGTATAATAAGTTCTGATAGGAAAATGGAAAGATTTCTTTTAGAAATCTTATTCTTTTCACTCTTTCTCTTTTTACTTATATCCTAAAGAAAATTTCAAAAAACATATTTACTCATTCAAAAACTGTTTTTTTACTTTTCAATTTTAAAATTTTCAGATTTCTTTAATCACTTGCGCTAGTGTAAGAAATACACATTTTGAGATAATTTTTTCACATCCATTTCTCGACATGTTTTCTACGTCGACAGGAAAATGATGCGAGAATAAAAGTGACAAAAGATGAAATGAGTATAATGATAAATGTGATATCTCTTATGAAAGTTTACAAGTTCGCATATAAGCACTATTATTCAACAAAAGTAGCATATTTGCAATCGTGAATTAACTGCCAGCGCAAGTGATTAAGTACGATTTTATTACACCTCAATAGAATCTTAATTATTTAATAAATGCTGTAATTAACTTTAAATATTTTAGAACTTCATGTGGCATTACTCTTAAAAAACTAATAAAAATTTTTCAGGTTTATAAGGAGGAATTAAAAGATCATCCAGAATTGTGGACGCTCTCTTTTTTGGAAACGTTACCTGTTGAGTCTCGCATACCTTATATTGATAAATTGAGCAAAATGAGTGAAGATGCAATAATGAAACTTAAGTTACATAAAGAGTGTGAAGATTCTGAGAGAGAAATGCATGATATTTTTTTGTACCTATTGAATTGTAAAAGTGCTTATTTAAAAATGACCAAATTGATGTCAAAGATGTCTACTGTCAAAAGGCGAGAAATACTTATAAAAGAAATGGTAAGAACAAGTATTTTCATTTTATTTAAGATTTTGAGTTCGAAAAAGCAAAAAATTTAATTACAAAATATGCTTTTTTTAGTTTTTACATTAATTTGTTCAGTTGTATAATATATTGCGTGTATTGGATCTTCACAGATGAAAAATTGTTTAATCAACAAAGATGCGGAGGGTTTGGAAGCAGTTTTTAATTACATATTACAGAGGCATAAGAATGACAATCCTCAAATTATCACACAGATTTTGTATTATTTTCGTCACTGTTGGCAACAATTTCATATGGTTTCTTTAAAAATGCTAAATTCAAATGTATGCCTCCTAATAGAGCAAATGGCAACATTGATTATGCTGAATGCAAAAGAATGTCATTTGTATAGAAATTTGATGGAAGAATGTGTTAGATATAGGCTGTCAAAAAATCTGGATATCCAATCACAAATAAGGAGTATGGTGAAATTAAGTTATATACCTTTTCCGCATATTGGTTATTGCTTACTATTTGACGTAAAAAAGCCATTTTGCAAGGAAATTATCAATTCCTTTTGCAATGAAATTTTTATAATTCTAAATACCGAATCAGTATCTCAGGATGTAAAAGAAAATCTTTTAATTTTATTACTACGAACATTAAATAAATATAATTCATATTCCAAACGAAATCGCATTAACGTAAAAGAATTACCTCATTTAATTAATGAAATTGACGGTTTGCTGAAATTACCAAAATATAACACTGATGCTTCGGCTCTTATTTCGGAATTAATAAAAGATAATATTATTAGAGAAAAATATGCGACCCAACTGTTGCAAATTTCTCTTTTACCAGGTACTTTAGATTATTTGTTGAGACATAAACCGGACTATGTGATAAACAGTTTAGAAAATATTTTAAATGACATATTTTCCATATATGATCAATTTTCTTTTAAAAAATTCCTGACTTCGAGATCTCGTTTCGATTTCTTGAATATAACTTGGAAAATCGAGAAGATAACTTCGGAAAAATTTAAAACATCTGTTTCTTCTACAAGAAAAGTAAATGCTTTGAAAATGTATTCTCATTTTGCTAAAATAGAAGATTTTGCGGATTTAATAAAAGAATATGTTCCCGATGACACGAAGAGAATGCTTTTGGATAAAGATAATAGCGAATTTCTTGAAATTCAAATGATTGTACCGCAGATAATTAAAAATATTAAGCCAGATTCAAAAAATTTTTTTCTCATTTTAAATTACTTAGGTAGTGATTTTCTGAGATCGATGTTAACATCATTCGATTCGTTCTGTTTTAATAGTTCAGTAAAAATGTTACTGCCACTTCTTAAGGAAGTATTTCCTAATAAATCCGTGGCCGTGAAAAAGATCATTTTATACAAAATAAGAGATTTAAGCCTTAAGGACGAGAAATTAAACCATTTTAAAAATCTGTGGGATAAAGAAAAGCATTCATCAGTAAGATCAGTTATTTTTCATGTGTTATCAAAATACTTTTCTGAAAATCCTACAAAGGAAATCTTTGAAGTTATAAAGAAATATATTTTAGAAGCGGATGAATCGTCTATAAAATTTAGACCAAATTTTCAATCGGTTCCTGCTCAGTTCTTGAACGAATATACTATTTCGCTCTGGCAATTTTCGGAGAGAATCGAAAGTTACAGATTTGTGATCAATTTCAGGAATGAATTAATAAATAATTTTGCTTCCCAGAATATATGGGTTTTATCCGAAGACTTTTGCGAATCACTTTTAAGGCTTTACTTATTTGATGACAATTCGACAATTTTAGTGCAAAGATTTTGCTGTTATTATTTAATATCGAATCCATATTCGATGAATCAGAAACTCACTTTAATTCTTAAGCTTATGAATGAAAGAAAGACAAACTATAAATCCATAAAATATTTTTTAAATTTTCTTAGAGAACTGTCGCTTAAAGATCCAAAACGATTTGTAGGTGTTTTCGAAGGAATACTAAATGAGTGGCCGAATATATATCAAAAAACTAAATTATTTGATGAATATTTACTTTTAAAATATGCAAAAGGTTACAATACAGTGCTGAAGAATTATAACTTTGACATCCACAATGCCTGTATATCTGCCGAATTTGGTAAAGAGCTTCGACGAATAATTAACGAATTCCCGAATAATAGTTGTATTTCTGAAATATTAGCAAACAGAGTTATACACTTTTTAAGTAATGTAAATAAGATCGATTGGATGATGATGATTAATAATTTATTAAGTGACTCTTTTGGGCCAACAGAGGCGATCATCGCTATAAATATTTTGCCATATAATATATCTAAAATTTTCAGGAAAGAAACTAATAAAGAGCTTAATGAGATCACCAAACTCGATGAGCACACTCAAATTTTTGTTAACAAATTAAAAGCAACAAAGGATGATACCATAAAGATATATTTTAATTTTCACTTTGAAAATGACCTGGAGGATTTTTAAATTTTAACTTTAATAAATGAAAAATCTTTCATGTTATAAAATTTAGTTTTACAGTGAAATGTCAAATGTTTTTTTCCAAGTCAATTTTATGACAGTATAAATGAATACTATCACGACAGTATTTATAAGCATTTTATTAAAATTTAATACATTTATTATTTTTTAAGGGATAAAATCTTTCTTATTATTTAGCTTTTTATAAGTTCAGAGTGCGATTAATCAAGCTTCAAGTTAGGTTATTTAAAATATAACTGTATCAAATAAAAATGAAATATTCTTTTAAATAAAAAATATATAATGAATTGGCAATGATTAAATTTCTTAACCAAAGTTAGATTGATCCTTACGTATGAGGTACATCTATGTTTTCCAATCCCTTGCTCGGAGCATAATGATATTTTCAACGGAAAAAACACCGATCAGAAATTTACAATTTGATCTTTCTTTTTCGCTATCCTCATGGAAATTTATCTCCCATTTCAGTGGTGTCGCAAAGATAAAAATTATTACTTAAAAGTATAAATTTTTATAAAACTCGTATATAAATAATCGATTACGTACACCTCGAGTTTACCACTTTTCGGTTTCAACTAGCATAATTGAAGTGGCAAAAACTTAAAAAGCGAAGTTGGATTAATAAATCGTGCGGGCTATAAGCTTAGCAGTGTAAATGTGATAGTTTATACATGAGAAATTTACGAAAAGGAAACTTGAAGAAATATAACAGAAGCCAGCGGAATTGTGAAAGCAAAAATTTTTTTGTATAAAACTACTATAACTGAATTGTAAATTCAGGATGACTCGTCGTCTAGATATAAATAACAGCCCGAGTGTTATAATTTGATCATTTTACAATGGGGAAAAGCAAACAATGGTAACAGAGACATGCGGATATACGCTAAGTTAGTTCTCCATATTAATGTTCGTCGTGATTGTGAATATCCACAACCTAAATTTTTAGTTTTACTTTGGTCGCGTAACTTGGTTCACTGGAACATATAAAAAGTTTCTTCGGCTATTCGACAGAGCGAAAAACTTCAATAAGGTAAATTTTTTTCACCTTGTGAATTTTTCTCATATAAACTTCCAGAAAATTTTTTTATATGTATACATTCAGCATTTAATGAGGTATTTACGAAAATTAGAGGAGTTAATTATGATATTTTAATTTTTAATTTTAAAAAGTCAGAATTATTAAGTTTAAAAAAACGTGGATTTATATATTTCTGAAAGTTCGAAACGCTGGTTTCGAAGGCTTGAACAACTCGCTGAACTCGCTGAAGGCTTATGAACAACTGATTATTTCAGATATTGGTATATTAAAAGTATTCGTTTGTGAAACATTAATATATTGCTAGGCATCATTTAATGTTAAATCGATTTATGGTTTTAAAACTGACGTTTAAATATCGCTTCATGTTAGAGTGAACTCTATAATTCCCACGTAATTATTATGGTTACGGATTTGTTTATTATTATAGAAATGAAACTATATTTTTTGGCAAGCTTAAAAACGGACGAAATATAAATTTGATAAAATTTTCACCGCGAATGTCTCCCACGGGTTTCAATATTTGACTTCATTGAAGGTGCATTGTTTATTTTGAGATTTTACAAATGATTCGATTGTGGGACTTCCATTAATGAATGGAATGAATTTCCTGTTCTTTCACGTATTTCCGCTTTTATGTGCAGTTAAAAAATATTTGTAAAATATTTCACTTACTCTAATGATGGAAATAACATTTATCAGATGGCGTGAGTCACTGCCCTTTGGGGTCTTTAACCTATTTTTTTTTAAACTGAACACATTTCCGTGGCAGTGCCTCTATTATATGATGCTCCTGTTGTAAATATCAAACTTTGCATGAAGGAAGACTTCGGTCTCTCTCAAATGATCAGTTTAAAATTGCGAGAGGATAATGATGAATAATTTTTCACATTTCAAATTTTTTCGGCTTAATCTTAACGGAAAAATTTATTTGATTTTGAAATTGTTGCAAAATCTCTTTCAACAAGAGTTATTATCGGCAACTTTAATGAGTGAACGTCTTTTCTCTGGAAATGCTTTAATTCATGATGAAATGGATGATATGATGCTGATAACATTGCGGATTTGATCCACTGGCAAATATATGAAAACCAATGTCGTAGGGAATTTTTTTTTTTTTTTTGTTGCAGTATGCTTCGAAAATTATACTTGAAGATCGCCTTCTTGGCACTGGCTTTCGCTGAGCAGAACCAGACCGAAGATTCTTCAATAAATAAATCAGATGAAATGCATCGGTACAACCGACCAACACCCAATAAGTTTTCGAAGCCCGCCGTCGAGATTTTGATGCATTTACCCCCAGAATTCAAGAGCATCAATAGTTTTTTGTCCTACTTCGAAAATATTAGTGAAGGCCTTGCGCGAACCACATCAGCACGACCGGGAATCGAAGCGGGAGGCGATTCCGATATAAACTCCCAATTTTCCGAAGGCGAAGCTTCCTCGCTGGTCCAAAGACGCAAAAGGCAAACGGAAGGCACTGAGGAAAAGGATGATGGAAAATCCTCTCGGGCCGAAGGGGGTTCTCCAATTGAAGGTGACAAATTCCTATTGTCACCGGTACAGTCTGCCCTACGGGACGATATACCCGACCCTCTTGCGGTACCAATATTGGGCATACCTGAGGAAATCAGGAAATCATTGTACACCCCTTTCGAAACTAATAGTGCCAGATTGGGCAATCCGAGAAATGTCCGACCGGTTAATGATGACGAGGACCAAATTCAAAGGGATAAAAGAACATTTATGGAGAATTCAGGATCAGATAGGGAAACGACAACAACATTGCCGTACTGGAAGAAAAAAAAGGAAAATCCTCCATTTGTAACGGGAAGAGATAATACTCCACAGAAAATTAACAATTATCTACCAGCTCAGCATCGTTCCATTGAAAATGGTGGGTACTTCGGCGATTATGTTCATTAATATTATTATCATTACCTTCTTAAATCTAAGTTAATTACATTTAAAATACTATTAACATTCTGTTTTATTTTATTCAATACATTTAAAATTTTAAAGTGATGAATATAATGAAATTAATGAATATTCGATAAGATATTCTGCGCACGACGTTTGCAGTCGAAAATTATGCAATGATCATTATAAAATAAAGAAATTTTTACAAGGATTTTAATTTGAAATACGAATTTTGAAAAAAGATGCATTCCTTGATACTGAATCATAAATAAAATATTTTGATATAATTGTAATCGGAATTCTAAAACGTATGATTTTAGGACAGTTTGATTCTCATAATGCTGTTTATTGTTTACAGAAAAAAATTATAATACTTAGATTCACAATATTATTTTCTGTCGCGCAACGGAAAAAAATTTCGATGTCGATCATGGAAATTGATCATCATCAGGCCATAATATCATTGTAAGAATTTATGTTGCAGCCAGAGAATCACACAGCATGAAGGACCTGGACAAAACTATGCTGTCAAATGAAATAATTAAAAGCAATCAGGACAGCTATTTCTCTTCGACAAACAGAAGAACGTATAACAGTCGCCAAGCGGAAAATTATACCCCGCGGACGCCCAAGTCGGTGTATGACACCATCGACTACACAAACAGGAGACGGAATCAGGGTGCCAGAGATGAGGCAGCTAAGAACGCTGTTGGCAAACACCAAGCAGAAAAGGGAATGAATCCTTCGGAAAGGTTCGCGAGGCAATTCTCTTACTCCAGGCCCTACGAGAGGCCCCACTATCCTTTCTACGGAGACGTTCTTGGCAGAGGCGTCGAATACTATCATCGGACAATCGATCCCACAAGCGGCAGGATAATTTATTATGCCAATATGCCGGATTCATCGGGCCACTTTGATCCAAATTTCGGGTATGGCGACCCAACCGGCAGGAATGTGTACGTTAACGGAAGAACCTACACGTACGATCCATATGGAAGGGGTTATATATACGCAAACGACTTTAGATTTTTGGGCGGATATCCTCCTCGCACGCTGGAATATTACAGAAGCGGAAGGAGTAATTCGGATCAGTTTTACCAGGGATTTGACAAATCGCAAAGAAATGGGAGATATAATGGGATGTACGACAACAGTAATCGCTTCAGTGACGATTTTAGGAACAGGTATGGAATCTGCAATAAAAATGTAATATTGGAAAAAATTTTTTTTATAAGTCAGTAATTTCAATAGCAAATGATAAAAATTTTAAAAATATCTTAATTTCAGATATATATATATACAATTACATTATTTATAATAAGCGTTATGTAAATATGACTTTAAATTATCTAAAAAATTATTATTTTCTTTTAAGCTGACATTTAAAGAGTTTTATAAATTCTGAATTTTAACGAAACATTTTTACGCCGAGATGAAAGTGGAAATCAAATGAGAACCAAAATGTAATTTAGTTATGTGGACAATCCCAAGTAAATCACAAAATAGTTGTCATTCAAAAGTTTCAAACAAATATTTTCATTCAATTTGTTATCTTAGTTTCGAAGATTTTAGATTAGAAGATTTTGAAAAAAAAATGTAGTTTGAATCTTGGCTCATGGAGTTTCTATGAGAAATCTATAATTTCTTCTTATGCTTGCTCGCTTCCAATAAATGCGGCAGCTTTTTCAAAATAAAACTTTTTGGAAGAAACATACTTACCTTTTTTCTTTTAGAAGGTTTTCTGTTAAATGCTTAGAAGCCCTTCTTTATATATTAATTACAGAACGTATATAATTTTCGACGCCGAGGAAAATGGTTCCCAAGAACACCGGACTCAACCTTTCATACCTCTGGATTATAACAGGTAAAAAGATTTATACTAAATGTATTGAAATATTCAATAATTAATACGTTTACACATAAGTTTCAAATAAATTTATTCATAATTTATGACCCGATAGTTTTAAAGTAATAATTGTTTTTGTACATAACAAAAAAATTCTTAATATCTATTTTGCCAGTTCGTAAACATTTGACATTCAATTTACATCGTATAAAATTTTTTTTATAAAAAAATATCCCGGTTATAATTTTTGCATGTTTGAAGTTAGTTAAAGTTGAAAAATTTAAATTTATATCGGTGGATTTCTTTATGTGAAAAATTTAATCTTAAAATTTCAGCGTCCAATTATAACATTTTTAATTTTTTTAAAGGTTTGGAGGATACCCTGCCTCTCCCTTTGGTGGACCTTTCGGGCCTCCTTTGGTTCCCGGTCCTCCTTCGCCTACCTATCAAACACACTCTTTCAGGTAATATGTAGCATTTGACGGCATTACGAACCCGAATGAATATTTGAATTTGGAAATTGTACCATTTTGTTACTAATCTTTTTATAATGCATGAAAATAATCTAAAAGTAACAAATATTTGTTTTCAGGAATCAATACTATCCGACATCGCAGGCTTCATTGACATGGGGGACCAGCCAGAAACTTTATCCGGGTGCAATATCTAATTACATGACTAAATTATCTAATTCTCCTCAAGTTCAGATTCCTCTTTCTATGCGAAATAGAAATTTGCACCCTGTAGGAGATTATGACAGAATAAAAAAGACTTGAAAAATTAATTTAGATGTATGGAATTTCAAAAGTCGTAATTAACTTAATCGAAAATATTTTTGATTTAGAAATTAAATAATTTATAATTTGACAAAATAGCCTGAAACATAATTAAGCGGGAAATATGATATAAGTGTGAATTTAATTGCACTAATATTATTTTTAGTTAATCCTTTGGATTAGTTTTTTACCGTTGGGATGCTCTTGTAAAATTTATCTATAGGTATGTTTCTTTTTTAAATTTAGCAAAGTCATACATATAATTCCTGATGAGAATATATGAAAACTTTCAAGATGATTGCCTAAACAAAAAAATTACATAAATAGAGCATAATTTAAATAGTAGAAGTTCATAATATTAAAAAAATTAAATCTCCGTATGTTTTTAAAACAAGTAATAAATGAAGTAATTAGAACTATTGAATTTAATCTGATAAATAATGATAATTTTGATCTGTCATCATGTTTTTTATGAGATCGAATAGCCATGCAGATAATTTTACAGAAAATTCGCATTCTCCTCCAGTAATAATGAGGGAATGGCACTTCTGGTACAGATCGTCCACCTTAACGAAAAAAGAAAAGTTATTTATCATTAGAATTGAAGAATTTATGTCCTGAGTATCGATCATTTTAAACAATACTGAAAAAAAGGAGTTAGTTTCATAAATTCATTTACAAAATATGCGAACATTTTTATTATCTTTATAATTAATCCGTCATGATTTATATTAATCTGATATTCTTCCAGGATTTTGGGGGATATACCGAAAATAAGCAATTTTGGTAAGTAACTTTAAATAATATCAAAATTTATATCATTTATAATGGTGTGTTTGACCGATCTTTAGGAAATTACTTTGAATATTCGAAAATCATAAATATCAACAATATTAGCCCAACTGCAATGATTTTGAATTAGCAAATAAGAAATAAGAACGAATTAGCAATGAAACATTTAATTGTGGTGATAATATTTTCATATATAAACAGCATGTAGCAGTTATTGTTAATCTCAGGCAAATTCTTTAAAGTAATCTGAATTTATAATGTTTGATATGCTGAGGTACAATATTTTAAATACATTTTAGATTATGCATAGGTATTTATTTATTTTATCGAAAAAAAGAAAAGTCTTACCTGATTTTCAGTATCTTCTGTCGCATTTCCATTGAAAAGGCTCTGAATCTCCAATTTCGAAATACCGAGCGTTTCCTTTGCCCTTCCATACGAACTTTTTCTTCTCAATTTTGAGATTTTTTGATACTTGTAATTGTACAACGTTGTGAGCAAAGTCTGAAATGCATTGGTAACATATTTTTGATCATGAGTTGCGGATACGGCGACAGCGAAAAAGGGAAAAGTAAGGTTCGGTGCGATTTTTGAAATATCAGACCTTGAAGGTGCGCAAATATTCATCGTTCATTTTCTCAGATTTTTCGTATGAAGCCTTGATCGAGTCCATCTCTTTCATGAGTCGATTTTCCAACTCTTTCATTTTCTTTTCTGCCTCGTCCCGAAATTGATTCATTCTAATTTCTTCGTTTTTCGCAGCCTCCGTCAACTCGAGCGAATTCTTTACGTGGTACGGATTGCCGCAGGAAAATTCGGCGTTTTGGCTTAGCAGAATTTCTAACTGATTTTTTAAAACATCCATCTGGAAGATATCCGCGAAAAAAGAAAAATTAACTCAGCACTTTCAAAAAATAAGTTTTTGGAACATGAATATATTGATTAAAAAAAAAAAAACGGACAGGAAGGTTTTGTGAAATGATTTGTCTTTTAATGTTAGATGGGAAACAAACCTGCTTCTTCAATTCACTATTAATAAACTTAAAAGACTTCAATTGAACGACATGAGAATTATTTTCAGTAGCTGCTATCTTGAGTTTTCTTTCCAGTTCTGCGTTTTTTCTTCTCTCATTTTCCAACAGCGTACTCTTGTTCTGCGCGGCGGCTTCAATCCTGCTCAGCCTGAGTTTAATTTCAATATAATTATCACAAGCCCTAAGTTTTAATATTTAATTAGTTGCCAAACATCATGTATACAAAGCATTGTAAAATTTATGCGTCCAATCCGAACTAGTAACCTGGTAGATTCCCATTTTCGAAACAGGCTTACTTTCACAGAATCTCCATCTAGACTTGACATAAGGGACTTAGTGAGTTTTTATTAACGTAGAAAGGACAACTAATGCTTTCAGTGGAAATACACTTATAATATTAAGCCAAATTTATCAAGTAGCGAATTTATACTTTTACTCTCTCACGAACCATCTACAACAAGATTCTAAGCTGCGCTATAGAAATCCCCATTAATTATCTATAATGTGAACAGACCTAGCCTTAAAAGCCGCCAAATTTTTCTCTTTCTCTTCTATTTGACTTTTGAGATCTTTTATAATTCTGAATGGTCGATTGACAGAGGAGACATCACCCATATAACCTTTCGGCCTTTCACTCCCAAAGATATCTTCTCGTATCTTCTTCCTCACAGCACTCCTTATTTTTGTTATTTCCGAATGTAAATTCGTTTTCTCCATCAGAGCCTCCTCTTTTTCTTTCGCTTCCTTATTCACAAAATCTTTGACTCTCTGAACTTCGAGCGACAATGAATTCATAGTTTTCTTGTGCAAACATACATACTTATCCAGTTTCTTCATGTCCTCCAAGTCGATTTCTCGTCCGTTGTTCCAATTTTTGAATGAGCAAGCTGTTTGGGAAAAAAATTATATAAAACATTCATTTTATCCTTTTAAAGACAGGAAATTTTCATTGGGATAAAATTTTGAATGTATTAATTTTATTGTGTAGCTTTCGATTAGCACCTAATCTAAAACCGGTCTAAATGCTTTTGGCAAAATTTTTTTTAATGGGAAAATAGTTTATTATTATTATTATTATTATTATTTATCTTTTTTTGTAGGTATATTTTAAGTAATTAAATTTACTAGTAATAAACGATATCAAATAATTTGCTAATTATCAAGCGCCGCTCCTGCAAAATCAAATTTTTTAAACAATTTGGTGCGAATATATTTTAGGTATGTCAGTAATACTTCGTATTTTTTAAATTAAATATTTCATTTTCTCCGTTTTTAGGTTATCAACTTTTTTCTATTTCGATAATGATCCATGTTGATTCAGGCATTTTTACAAGTGTCTCCATAAACTAAAAATAAAATTTTCTCTCCAATCATTATTCCCATTGGCTTTTAATATATATATATATTATGTGTTTTTATTATCCTGATATATATATACTCAGGTTAAAAGTATTATAAAATACGTGTGTTAGCCATTTTCGTGATTTGACACGCAATCTTGATTATGTTATTTCATCTTTTGAGACAATTTCTTAATAAATATTGTGCTAAAGGGTTTTTTGTTTCTTATCTTTAAATTTTAGCATGCCGAATTGTATCTAGGAGAATAATTAAACTTCCAAAAGCGGAATGTTATTAAGATAGGAACTCATATGTGAGACTTCATTTGCTTCTTCAGTTTCTTGATTACCTTAGTTTTTTATTTTAAATCGACGTTAAACATTTCTTCATCACCTGATTCATTCGAAGAATTTGAACTGATGTCTGAACAACGTTCATACGTATCTTCAATACTTTAAACTATCTCAACGTTTTCCTAATAAAAGATTATTTTTAAAAAATGAAGTGCAAGATAAAAAGAAAATACCGCTGAAAGTCAAACCAAATGGAATTCTGCTCTGGAGGGAAATGTAAAGCAATGTATTGGGAACACCCAAAACTTGTGTTAAGGGTTTTATAAAAGAAAACACTACACTTAATGGTATAATAACAATTAAAATTGTGAAAAAAAATAAGAGGACCTGTTTTGTCCGAGGTTTTCGGCCAAAATGAAGGTAGACTCTATGAGTCTCAAGTATTGTAAATCATGTTTTTGTCTGTTGTAAAAATTCTGTAACTTTGTTGTAAGTCATGCTAAATGAATTGGACCACTCACCTTCGCAACATTCTTGATCCACGTCGGTAACAGAAATACAAGAATTCTCGGAGTCAGTTTTGCTTTTTTGTTCGATTTTCTGCTTCGTGCATTTTATCTCGTTTTTCAGCAAGGATATCGCATAGAGTTCATTACGCAAGACAGTTTCAATCGACGTTTGCTGCCCTTTTTTCAGCTTTTCTATTAAATTGTTGAGACTTTTCATTTTTTGCAAAAATTTGCCATTCGATCCTGTCGAAGTGGTCGAGAAGATGTTTTCATCCACAGTGATGTTTGTTCTTGTGGTGACGTTTAATTTCATTGGTGATGAATCACTGTCTCTCTCCTCTCCGATTGTCCAAACAGTCTTCGGTTGACTTTCGAACACCGTTTGGTACTCACCGCAACCGCGCAATGCAGGAGGAAACGAATTCGTTTTCATCAGATTTTTGTGATTTTGAATTCTAATCTTCCCAAGTCGATTTGGCAGACCCGAAAGGGCGTCGTCGATGGCGAACAAAACTTGCCGAATCCGAGATTTTTCCTTCACATGATGTCTTCGTTCCCTCGAAAGAACTAAATATTACAATTTGTGAAATCGTAAAATAAACGATGATGGAATGGGAAGATAATGGGAGACTCGTTAGTAGGGAGTGGTTCGGTCATCAACTAGGAAATAATAGCATTTTAGACAATCAAAATAGTATTTTAAAAACCAATCATATTATGTGTGCGGGTATGCTTAAGAGTTTTGAATGGTAGATAAAAGCTATCATAAATGATCCCGCAAGACACCCTATTCCTCATTAGTGACTATTAACTTCTGGGATGGAGGGTATTTGCCTTGCAAAGAATGAACAAAAATTGCTTTAAGATCGATAAAGCGATATTGCTTTTATAACAAAGAGAATATGTTCCTTAAAGATATAGTTAAAGACATTTTATTTAGAAAAACTTACATTAAGTTTCTGTAATAAAAATTGTACGATCCATCTTTCAAAACTTGTTAAGTCGATTATTCTTTTATATTATATTTAGTATATTTTGGTATTTTTAAACAGAAGCGCAAGATATATGTAAAGAAAATTTAACGAAGTAGATTAAATCCATAAAATCTAAATATTTATAGCCTTAACCGATTAAAAGTTGGTGATTTTGCATATTGAGTTTTCCACTCTATAGAATTTTTAAAGAATCAAGTGTATTCTTTTATAAACTGATCAGAAAACTGATTTGTCTGAAGAATTGTTTGAGCCTTTTTTTTATAAATTTACAAAGATGTTTGTTTCTTTTTTGAAATAAAGTTCTCTAAAAAATTAATATTACAGATTTTCCTGAGTTCATAGTAAGACCAATAAAAATAATGTAATATTATCGTACTTTCTTTTAATTTTTCATTCTCCTCCAAAATTGTATATATCAGAGCTTTTTCTATGGCCGTGTCGCTTACATGGTAGATTATTCTTTTGATATTTTGCCTTCGATCCTGATCATCGGATTTCTGAAAAAAATAAAAGATTTTAAAAGTTATCTAATTAACTTGATTGTCATCAACGGGAAGGACATGATTACTAATAAAAATATATTTGCACGTATTTGTGAAATACTTTAAACTTTTGGTAACGTTTCGTGTTTCATATCTGTTAGTGTTCTTCAGCATAGGAAAAAAAAAAATATATTTATTGAAATTTTAAAATGACAAACATATTAAAAGTTACTTAAAAAAATTCTTTAAAGTCCATCAAAGGAATTTCAGAGCCAGAAGGAAACATTACCCCAGGTTGTACTTTGGGAAAGAAAAGTGAAGAAATGGGTAAATTGCTTACTTTTTGTCCCGTACTCCAAGACTTTAATTTTAAAATTTTTTTTCCTTTTTAATTAAATTTGTTTTTCTTTATAAGAATTTATAAAAGTTAGGAAGACGGTCTTGAATTATCATACAAAAATCATTAACAGGGAGAAGGATTTGCGTTTCGGGGTTGCTTTGGACGAGGTGGGACGCGTTGGAGGGCAGAAAGATGTAGGATGCGGGTGCTGTTACACTTTCCATGACCTCTTCCACATTTTCCTTCGGCTCTGATGCTGTTGCCGTAAGAAAACTCCGAGAGCGTTCGCTTTCCGCCGTTTCGGCAGTGTTATTTAATGTTCATGCACTTGGAAGCGGAATTGACGGCCGCAGAAAAAGGGCGGAAACCCGAGGAGTAATCTTTGTAGGTTGCTCCTACGTGAAGCACGTTTATAAAGTATATAATTAAAATTACAAGTTTCCTCTTAAAGTTTTATAATATGAAATATATGGTAAAAAGTTTCGGAAATTACGAGTGACGTCAAACTTTGACGATTCTAGGTACAAGTACTTGTAATTTTGTTACATAAAAGGAAGAAAGAACTTGGTTAACGAAGAAAATTTCAGAATGAAAACTCCGGGATAAAAGGAAAAACTTTTTCGAGTTATCTGGAAAACCAGAAAAGATTCCGGAAAGGATGCAGAAAAAAATTTTTCCAGTTCTAGGGCCTTAGTTTTGTGTTCGGTTACAGCGACATCCAGCATCATCGACAACAGCTCATTCGTTATTTCATTTAATAAAGAGGATTCACTTAACGCGCGTCATTTTTAATTTGTCTAAAAGCGATATTTTTGGAAATTGACTACGTAAATACAGTTTTTAAATTAAAATAAAATAATTGCCAAAAAATAAATTACTAAAATTAATTTTTAATTTAATATTTGAATATATGAAAAATAATGGCTTCTTATTCAATCGAGAAAACTTTGAAAATCGAATAATTTTCTCGTTATAATTCTATTCAAATATATAGAAGTGGTTCTTTATCGAAATATATTTTTATGTATTAAAAAATTGTACGGTAAACACCTTAGATATGTTGCATAAAATGAAAAAAGGTAAATCTTATTTAATGAACCTCAAACGTATCTCGAATAATTTTATACAAGAATCTTGATAAATTTATATATTTATTGCAAAATTAAGAAACCGGGAAACAATTTTTTTCCAAAATGTAAAGCTTTTATATCACTCCTCTCTTTTGAATGACTATCATATAAATCCTACGCTATTGTAAAAAATTATGATGTCAAAGAAACAAAATAAAACATGATTCCTATTCCGGTATAACATCTAACAAATTTTAGTGTCGCAATTAATTTCAAGTTACATCTAGCGATACCTGCCGCATCCTGGTTATTGTCTTGCAATTAATCAATTTATCCTAAATTATCAGAATGTGTTCAAAGTTTTTTGGTAAAAGTACAATGAATTTTTGTTTGTGAAATATAAATATTTAATGCCTGTGTCTTTTAGCCGTGAATATCGTCTTCACCGGCATCTCATTCACACATAAATTTTTACATGTGATTTTATCATATTACCCATTCGAGAATTTTTAATATTTTTCTCATCCCAGAAACAAAAAAGCAGAAAAAAAAAATCCGTTAATATGACGAAGAAGGAGAAAATAATGAAGCTTAATTTGAGTGAGATTTTTTAAAACTAATGGGATCCACTGCGGTTCTGAAGGAGAAAATACACTTATAATAAAAAATTACAAAGCTTATGGAGCAATATTTTTAAATGAAACGTTGCAATGAACGTAAATCCATTATAACGTAAAAATGCTCTTAGCTAGGTTAAAATCTGCGGATTAAAATTTTTTTTTTTTTAAAATTTCCATTAAATTATTTGTCAAGAGGAAAAAGAACGGGATTTGAGTTTTCACATTTTTTCCTTTGCTTTCGCCTCTTTCAACTTCAGTTTTCGGTGATGCTAAACTACAATGTTTCTTAGTCAATTAGCGAATTTTTCCTTTATTATTTGCTTTCAAGAAGTTTTTCTTCTCCCTTGGAGGAGTTTATAATGTCATTGGTATAATTGATTTATGAAAGGCTCTTCAGGAGCAACTCGAAATGGAGTTGTTGTGTAATTTCTAAACTGGTAAACTTTTTTTATACTTTCCACTGAAGGTAGAATCCTTAGAGGGATGTTTACAAAAAGTGAGATATTCTGCTTTTAAATGAGAAATCTATTACATTTAATATTTCATGACGAATACTGTAAAAGTAAAGTTTTGAGTCTTAGACTCTCATCAAAACATAATGTCTTTCGCGGTTGAATTTGAGGTGACAGGAGAAATTTGTTGATATTGCAGATCTTTGTGGCAAAAAAAGAAATATTTTTTTTTGATGCAATAAATGATACAGTTTTTATGAAAGCATATTGTGTTTAATACTTTCATTTTAAATAGCATAACGATACATAGAAACGTATGGGTCTTTTAATTTTCAGTTGTCAGAAACATTTTTAAAAACATTTTATTTGTTTTTTTTTTTTTTTTTTTTTCAAACTCGTTATCTCTTTGATACCTTTTGCATCTTAAGTCTTATTTTGTGAGCTTTGAGAACGTAGAATACTATCTGGAAGCATAAAATTTTGGAAATCTTTTTTAATTTGTGCTTTCCGTTGTAAGGAAGTTATTGGAAAATTCCGAGGCGAGAAGTTTGGCGAACCTTTTTTATTCGGACGAGCCGAGAGAGATGCCTGGAGAATTAGATTAGGAAGGGAAAAATATTCAGAATAGGAATACGAAGGAATCTCAAGAGATAAAATTAATAAATAACAGGAACGAGTAAAATAATTTTCATTTCAACGACTGGAAAATGTGACACGGAAAAGGGAATAAGATGAAAGTTATAAATAAAGAAAAAGCCTTTTTTTAGCTCTGGAAAAGCGCTTTTTACGATTGCTCATCCGGAGTTTGCATCTGGATGCTGCGGAAAAGGCTTTCCGGGGATCTAAATTTTTCTTCCCTCCTTGTGAACGTCTGTCTAAACGTCATTGCGCCGCGGTCGCGTCCCGTAGGAAATTAACAACAATTCCACTTCCTTGGGCTTACCTTCCAACCTGTTTTACGTAAACATCCTGAATCTTACATGAATTAAACAAATATTGCATATTAAAGTAGGAGAATTTTATTTTTCAAAAAGTTGAATCATCTCATGAGTTTGGAGAATATTTTTTTTCATTTGTTCACTAAAACTACGGTTACTTTTCAGGGAGGCAAACGTCAAGTTCTACTTTGTGCCTGTAATCTCGGATGAATTTTTCATTTTTTAAAGTTAAACATTGTCACGATGTGGAAAATATCACAATTTCGTCAAGATCATTTTCTTTAGAGACAAAAGAGAGGATTGGCATTTCTAATGAAATTTAAATCTTTACTCCTACTGATCCATTGTATAATATTAAAAAGTTTTAAGGAATATATTATTCAATGGACGTAGGTATTTTCAAAATACGGAGCAACTGAAAAATTATCACTGCACAATTTAAATAATCTTCAAAATATCCTTTCCTTTCACACTTTTCATAAATAATATCAATCTTTTATGCAGAGTAATTAATATTCTCTTGTAGAATGGTTAACGTTCTTATATATTTAACACATTCCGCAGAATATACACGCATGATTTATTTTTAATTGTTCATATTGAGAAGTTTAAAATATTAAAGTTGGAATTTAAAATGGGTTTTCCCTTTCTTGAAAGGTTTTGTATTTGCCTATTCATAGTTAAGACTTAAGTTTTTCATACACAAAGCAAATATAGAAAGTAAATTTATATGAATTTTTAGTTAAAGTTTAAGTGTAAATATCCAGAGCCAAAGAAAGCACTGTCATTAATATCTAATACTGTTCCTCGCGAAACTAAATGCAGTCCGAAATAATAACCCTGTGACATACAAGATAAAAAATTCCCTTTCGTATAAGTTAATAATAATGGTTATAATAATAAGAAAAGGCATTGACTTTTGTAATATTCATTAAGTATCCATATCGTAGGAGAGAGGGAGATTCTTTATTCAGACAATTATTCAAGTGCTATTCCCATCGGGGACTTACAGAGAATTGAATTTTCAAAATTAGAAAATAATAACAAGAGAAGTTATATTAAAAATTCATACCAATTTGAGCCTACGATTTTTTTTTTCTTACCGATTTTACTTTCTTTTTATGTTTTCTCCTCCAGAATATTATCTTTGCTCATCCTT
This sequence comes from Ricinus marginatus, assembly GCA_028565995.1. Lineage (NCBI taxonomy): Eukaryota > Metazoa > Arthropoda > Insecta > Psocodea > Ricinidae > Ricinus > Ricinus marginatus. The sequence continues at coordinate 4,472,494 of JAOWBB010000005.1, forward strand.
ATCTCGATGTACCAAAAAGGAAAATGAAAGCCTTTATTCGAGAACTTTCCCAATCGAAAAAATCAAGGGAGAAGTAAACTAATTTGCATTATTAAATTTGCAACCTAAACCCCCACGTTTTAAACATGCTCGTTTTATGATGTTTTATAAATGTTATTTTAAAAACATGCCCTTAAAATTTTAATGTCATACTCCGTTAATGTTTGCTTTTTATATTATATGTTTAAAATAATACGAATATGCAAATATATAAATATAATTATAAAATATTTATTTTATTAATGTTTATATGCTTTATGTGAAATTTTTATACGTTTATACAGGTATTATATGCGAAACCGTGAACTTTATCGCAAAATTAAGACTTTACTGCATTTTCCTTATTAATGAAATTTTGAACAATATATGTAAGTGCTAAGGTTTGCTTCAACGATTCAAATTATTTAATTTTACAAGCTTACTTAATGATCCATAATTATTAAAAGAAAGTTACAATGAAATCACTTTTGAAATGAAATGTCAACGAAAATATTATAAATTATTTTTGTTAGCTTTTTTTCTGAATATCGTGTATTTACTTAGTCAATTACATGTTAATGAAACATAAAAAAACGAAGAAAATATAAACAGCTTGATGTTGTCTTGATAATTACATAATTATAAATATATAAATCTTCTATGGGCCATCTAAATAAATTTTTGATTATCATCATTATAATTTGTAAGTAACTCCATCTCGTGTACAAAAATGCCTCAAACAAGAGGATGATTTATGCCTAAAAGTTGGAGGAAAAATTACATTAACCCATATTATATAATGTGGAAAAAAGGAACCTTAATGAAAAGCAGTTTTAAAATTTGCAGTTATTTTACTATTATATATCAATCTGTCCCTTTTTTCCTGATCTTATATTTTTATAAATTTTTATTTATGTTGATTAATTTCTTAATTCATATACGATTTGTATTATAATAAAGAATTTTCATTAGTATAATAAAAATAATATGCGAATTTTTTTATTTTACATCCAAAAAAATTAACATAAAGCACAAGACTTGAGGTGAAGTTGCTGCCTTTTAATTTAGTATGTGATTTAGGCATACAACAAATAAGAAAGGGTTGCTATAATTCCTAATTAAAATGTATATTTAATTGGATTCAGCGGTTTTGCCCAAGATAGTTATATGGAGCTACATCTGTTAAATAGGCGAATATTGTGGCTGTTATTTAAAAAAATTATTTCATCTAACCAAATGCTTTAAACACGGTTTTACTCTCCCTTTTCGATGATATTCAGCATGTTCTTTCCCCACAATCTTTCCATTTGGTAAATACAAGAATTATGTTTTAACTAATTATTAATATTCTAAATTAGCAATAATAATAACAACGTTATAACGTTATAAAAGGAAAAGTAAAAACAAGTTCGATTAAAATATATTGCAGGCTCCTGAAACTGTAACATGAATAATATAATGAAAAAATAAATAGCTTGTATATTTATGTAAAAGTTTTCGATTTACATTCATCGTCTGGGCATAATATCAATATTTATGCTGTTCCTTGATGCTGGTATAATAAATTTTAAGATGCAATTTTTTTTTAAATCGGAGCTGCATTTAAATTTATAGTCTGTAATATTTGATTGAATTATACCACAAAAGGAATAAGCGTTATAATGGGGATAAAAAGAACATAAAAAGTAACCAAGTATCATCAAATGTTTTTAAATGTATAAATGCCGAATCTTTAATCAATATTTGTACACTTTTCTTCGAGTCATAAAACAAATGATAATGACTTCCCTGTCTGATGCGGATATAACAGTATTGAAATAAGTTTTGTAAATATTTTGAGTATTTAAAAAAATAAAATGAAGCAAAAGAAAATTATGGCATTTGAAGGAGCCACTGGGAAAACAGTTTATTGGTGCTTTAAAAGAAAGAAAACGAAAAATTTTATATGCAAAAGTTATCATTTTCAGGAAAATCTTCTCGAAAGAGGAAGAAGAAATATTTGTTTTCGGAAAATGGGAAGAAAAAGGAATGCTAGGCTTCAATAAAGAGCCCGCTTGGGAACTCTGCATTCAGTTACCGAAGAATGAGCAAAATCCAAATTAAAATTTAAAAAATTTCCCACGTCAAAAATCGTAAAAAAGTATGAAAAAAAGGTGTATTTGATTTTAACGATATTACTTACGCTTTCTGCTGAATATTACAATCCAATATTGCTTTTTAGTATTTATTTATTATCTCCCAATCCGAATAGTTTAAATTATAAGACTGCAAAAACATTGGAATCTGCTTTTCGACAATTCGCTTTTATATGATTGTATATACCGAGAAAAACAAATATTATTAGACAATGGCGAAGACTGAAAATTGAAATTTTTAACTGCGTCAATTATTATTAAAATACAACGAACTTTCAACTGTGCATTCCCAAAGGTCGACAAATATTATAATTGGATTTTTTTTATATTTAATAAAAAATGTTACTTATAAAATACAAATTGGAACTGATAATGTGAACATCATATCAATATTTCCACATAGTTTTTTTTTAAAACCAAATATATGAAAAACTTTCTAGCCATAATTGAGGAAGGAAGAAAGGCAGCTGAGTGGGGAAAATGAAACTTTAAATCTTAAAAACCAAAATTATAAATTGAAAAGGCCTTCAAGACACATGACATATTTCAGCAGCTTTCAGCTACTGACTGCCAAGTTACGTTTTGCAATGTGGATAGTTAAATATAAGCGAAATTATTCGGCAGGCCCACGACCGTACAAAATATGATATTGCCTTTTCTGAAATGGGAACATAGAAGGTAATATTTATTGCTCACAGTTCAACTTATATCACTCAAGTTATATTTTCACTTTTCTCATTAGTCTTAAGCACAAATTTTTTTATATAATTAGATCTTTATGCGGGAATGTTTCACAAAATTATTTTCATCAGTGAATTATAATTCCATATGTACGTACTATAGATAGTTTTAAATTTTATTATTTCATTTTAATGTAAAGTGATTTAGTATGTAAGATAAATTTTAGAATTCGTAATTATAATATGATTTTGAAAGATTTGATTCAGCTTGTAAAATGGATTTGAAAATTTTTGATATAGAAGTTTAAATATGTTTATGAATGTTGTATATATTTAAAAGTATAATTTATGCGTTCATTAACAAATGTAAAGACTGTAAACATTCTCAGACCTAATTGTTATTTCCATGCTAATTGTTATTTTCCGCATTCAAACCAGCATTATAAAAGTACATGGAGGGACGTAGCTCAAAATTTTACAATACTTTTTTCTTTGAAAATCCCACTATTTTAACTCAATTTTTTTTAAAATTTATATTATATCTTCATTTAAATTGATTTTTGACTAAATGAATGCATACATGTCCGGTTAATGCTTCGGATTTTAATCAAGATATTCCAGCTAATTCTTGTTGCCAGTGGCTGTTAAGTATAATTATAACTATTAAACATGTTAAAAACCATCAGTTTTGTTAATGATGGAAGCGGCAAAAGACAAACTAAAAGATTTGAAAAAGTATCGCATGTCAGTTATAGAGATTCACTATAAATTCTTAACCAAAGTTCATCGTATACCTACGAGCTATTTAATGATAAAGCCTATAATTTTGCAGGATGCACAGAAATTATAAGAAGGGATCATTTTTTTGAAAATTTAAGGTTTGTGTGAAGATGCAACTTCCTTGTGAACCAAGCAGGTTCAGCGAGAGGCAGGTATCAAGCACCAAAAGGTCCGCATTGGGAGGCAGCTTTTGGCGTCGTTCAACTTCTCCGGCAAGAATTTCTTTCGGAAACTGGGAAATCGACCGACAGCGCTGAATCAAGCTCGGCCTCCTCAGGAGGGATGAAAAATTTTACTTTCCGAACAATTCATCACGTCGGCATTCCTTCATGTTCGGTGCTTAATTCAAACCTGAGCCATTCTTTCAGCGAATTAAAAAATGGATAAACGATGACGAACAACGGAGGGAGAATATCTCCGCTACACGCATAAAAGCAAAGTTCAAAGCCCAATCCCAATACAGAAACGGGTTAAAGCGGGGCGGAAAAAAAAGTTTAACAATTACCGCATTTAAAATGTAATGAAAAATTGATAACAAAATGTTATAATTTGAAATTCGATAGTTTGCCACTTCTGTGGCATCACCGCTGCCTCTCACTCGGAAATAATGGAATAATTGGGACGGATTCAACAGGTCATTTTAATTTCCACCAACGTATTAATTTAATTGTAATAATGTCGGATTCACCGTTTGTTAAACAAAAAAGAGAACTGGAAGGTTCAGGCTTCATTACAGTACTTATCTGATCTGTATGCAAATGATCTGAAGTTCGTTCCTGGGACTCATGCGACCCGGGATGATAATGCTAAGACAAAGAATTTCCGGCTGTGGCGACACTTCCGGTTTACAGTCCGTTAACTGATCCATATGCAATCAGCATTTATTCAGTCGGTTTTCACGACGTTCTCTTTTGCAGCGAACAATGCATAAGGTTGAGTAGCTTCGGTTCTCGTCATTCATTCAACCTGCAGGTTCCGGTTAATATCGTCTGCCGCGTTCGCTGCATTTAAATTTCGATTTGCGATTGCAACATTCCTGATTAATTAAGGATTTTTTGATTTAAAACCTTTTTTTCTTTATTTCTCTCTCTCACTCTCTCGTTTCCTTCCAATTAATCCCGGGGATCTTAATTTTTTGAATTTGCTCAAAACAATCCAAGCCGATCATCTTTCCTACGGTTCCTGCGCGATCGGTTAGAGGGTGAAAGCAATCGCCGGGAAACGAGCACAACTCCTTTTCAATGAAACAGCACCCAAAGGATGAAGCGGAAAAATTGGTAAACGGGGATAGAAAAAGCTTTACCGCAAGACTCGCCGAGATAATTCCTTTTTGTAGCTGCCTAAGGATGTATTCCGAAAAAAAAAGAAAATGACAGGAAAGTCATAAATGTTTTTAGTTTTCCGAAGGAAAAGGTTCCATCATTTTGATCCGATAACTGAAGAAACCGATTCGCACCGAGCAGGAGATCTGAACGTGATCTTCCGCCGGACTCCTGTCGCGAGAAAAAATTTCCATTTCGTTTATCTTCGATCTGAGTGACCCAAAATTTGGATTTTCCAATCGTCTCGCGATCAATTCGACTCGTTGTGATTTTTTTTCAAAAAAAAAAAAAAAAAAAAAAAAATGGAACTGGAAAAACATATTTTTCGGACTGGTTTCCCGCCGTATTCCATCACTTGCTAAACTTTATTTTCCAACTTTCCGACTCGGGGGAAAGTTTTTTTTGAGCACGATCGGATTTGCGCGTCAGAATTTTCCACGGAAATCACCGATCGGCATTTTTTTGATACGCTGCCCCCGCTCAATTGCCACGGCACGGATCGGCTCGGGCGGGGCGTCCCTTCCCCGGCGAATGTTCCCAAAGGCGATCGGTCAACTCAGGTTTTTTCAGCGGGCCCAGAGAAGAGAAAGAAAAAGGAAATCCGAGGACTTTCCCCGGGCAAAAGCTGCCTCTCCCCTGCAGCGAGCTTCACCGTTTTTCGGCCCTTGGTGAGTTTTTCTTCGGAGCCGAAGTCAACCCCGAAAGAATCGGGGGGTGGGGGGCGGGGCAGCGCTCGCATCCGAAAGGGAATGTGATGAGTTTTTAATCAAAACAAAAGCGAAAATTTAAATTCCTGATGGTCGGAAGGCTTAGAGGACAGGGGGGCAATGGGGAAAATGGGGGTTAATGTAATGAAAATAAACAAGTCATGCGGAAAAATGTTTATTCAAACTTCTTTGATCCTTTCGATCAAGTAATAAGCGAGATTGAGCCGGGACATTCCGAAACGCCCATTCTACAAAGACGAGTGAGGGAAATCGGAGTAAGAGAAAGGGATGTTTACTTTCGTAATGAAAATTTCCCAGGATCTGCGGAAAAGAATCCATCGCTCCTTTGTAAAACTCGTATTTTAATGTAATTGTTTGCTTCTCAACGTTAATCTTTCGCTTTTATTGCCCTTTTTTTTTTTTTTGGGGGGGGGAGGAAATGAATGGCCCTCGGGGGGTGGAAGCGCTCGCGAAACGTCCCCCGCGGATTGTGCGCCTCTGCCACCCGCGAAAACTGACCGAGAGCGAGTCCGCGTCGTCTGCGACCTCGGCAGCATCTCGGTTTTCTGCTCTGACGGGGAGGAATAAATTCCTACGGAGAGAGAGAGAGCTCGGAATTTTAAAAAAGTGCTGGCCGCTGTCGCGAAAACCCCGGGAGCCCCTTTGCCTCTATCTGCTGCCAAAGCAGGTATTTTCTTTATTGATCAGACAGCGAAACAGTTAAATTATCTACTAAATAAAGACGGCAAAAAGAGTTCCTGTCGAGAGCTCGCGGATCGGTTGGGTGTCCGATCGCTGGCGAAAATGCATCTCGGGGAATTTTTCCCCAAAATCCGGAACGCGGATTTTCATTTCGCCCGCGATAAAATTTGATACGTGGATCCTCGAAATTATACAAATATATACGTATGCATTTTCCATTTCGGATTACGTTAAAAATTGCAAAATAAAGGTTTTTTTGTTTCTTACTGAATTTCTTTTTCATTGCTGTCTCGGATCGTTCAAAAAAGTGCGTGAGCCTTTGAAAAATTTTAAATGTCGACGTCTTATGAAGAGGATCCGTTTGCTGTCCGTTGCGTCCTCAAAAGCCGGCTTTGGCGATTCTGCAGCCGATGTGGCAGTGCTCTTTATTTGCGCAAGCTTATTACGTTTTTAATTTGCACTTATGATTTATTGCAGATCGCCGTAATAGAACCGCTCTTGGCCCGCGGACACCGTAATAAAAATTGTTGCTGAAATCAAGCCATCGCCGGGCTTTTTTGTCGCGTTCCTGAAGAAGCAAATGCTTGAATGTGGCAACTGAAGCAAAAGTGAAATACGCGGTTTTAATTAGAGTTGAAGAGCGTTTTGTTCTGTCGACTGAATTAGGGGATGGAAATTATCTGAATATGGTTGCTGCATTAAGAAAGCCGGATTTCGTCTGCAAGTTGTGCAAAATGCTGCATTAAAGATATTCTCAAATTTCACTTTTTTTTTTTTTTTTTTTTTTTTTTTATCCATTATTATTCAATACCCTCCCGAAAGACATGAATTATAAGGGGGTGCGATATTGAGTTAAAAATTTTATAAGTCTTGCTTACATTTTTGTCGGCAACTTTTTTTCGAAGATTTACATGCGAGTCTTGAAATGGAAATACTCCAATATTTATTTGTCTTCACCGTGGCGGATGTGCCTCGTTTTCAAGCATCTAACTTCCGAAAATTGCAACTTTTGATTATGAATTTGCATCATCAAGTTTGCTATCGCTCGGTTCGACAGTCCAAATATTTTTACGCAAAAAAAGAAAACCCATTAAAAATATTATTGTTTCGTTTGATGCTTTGGGAAAAAATTATTATAAGAGCGATCTCTTTATTTTTCTCTCTGAGGATGTTATTCTTAAATATTGCCGTCGTGTGTTTTTTGTGATGGCAAATGAGACATTTTTTTCGCAATTTTTAACGAATGAAATTTTTTACTGTGAGCCTCATCCAAAAATATTCAAGAAATAAAGCAAGTGAAAAACAAAATTATTCACTATTCAGTTTCTACACCGTCACATAAATTAACCGCCATCGGTGACTTGCTTACAACATTAAGGCATTAACTAAGCGATATTTAACTAAATATAAAACAAGATAGTTCAAATACTGAAATTCAATACATATGTATATATTTTTTCATTTTATTATTTTTTTTTATTCATCAATGTATTCAAACGTGATATCAACGTGTACATATATTCCTCAAGAACTGACAATTTATCATCAATTTATACTTATAATTCTATTAAAACTTTTCTCAAGGTGTCTTTAGCTAAATCAAGGTCTCTATAAAACATTGCGTGTGAAAAGAACTGACGGATATCAAAATCATGAAGCATCACAAACATTATTTTAAATTGTGTTTATGTAAATATATAATACTTTTAATTTTTGTAGTTTTTCTCCCGTGACAGTTCTGACCCTCTCTAATTTAATTGTCACTTGATTATTATTCGTCAAAAACGATATTTATACGTAACAGTGGGGTGCATTAATTAAGAAACCTGAAAATTAACATTTGAGGAATTTTACAGTTAATAAAGGTAACGCTAAAGTAAAAAAAATAAATTGAAGGATTTTACGTGTAAAGAATTCACAATCTATGCTATGTTAACAGAAAGCAAACATTTGAGTCGCATGTCTCTGCATCATATAATAACAGATTGCTTTAAAAGGATAATAATACACTGCAAAATATCTTTACATGTCTATAATCACTTTTAAAGAGTGCCATTTTGCGTTTTGACCCTATTATTAGGATTCTACAAATAAATTTTTTAAGAAGTATTTCCAGTATCGAAGTAAGAAATTAGAAAAAAGTTTATTTCAAGGGTGTTGTAAGTTTTTTCAAATTTGTCTAAGTATTTTGACTTATTATTTCTTTATCGAGAGTTTATAGAATGTCCTTTAACATAAAAAATACCATGAAAATAAACATCAATTCATTGTTTAGTAGAGGTTTCAATTTATATATTAATCAAAAAGGGTAGAAACAAGATAAGTTTTTTAATCCTACTCACAGAAAACCATTGAATTTCAGTTTTCGTTAACAAGACCAGCGATAATTGTTTTTATATAATTCTTTTTAATCGCAAGAGCAAAAATTATATACGTAAAACTGATTTTCAGCTGCAATGGGAATATAAAATTTTATTCCGAGTTTATAATATATGTTATTCTACTTAAGGCATTACTTATTATTCTACAGACTCTGATTTGAATTGATTTTTCTAGAGCCCAGTAGATTTTCTCAGAGAACATACTCTTAAATTTTTATCCTGCATGGGTAAGCTAGCACAATAAATATATGAAAAATCGTTTTTCTGGAAAATGTTTCAGAATTAAAATTACAATTTAAAAATGAAAAATATGTGAAACTTTATAATTACTCTCTGTTGCTTTTTTATTGATATGGTTTATGGGAAATATTTTTTTTCGGGGGTGTAGCATATAATTTCAACAAAATTGTAAATTCTCATTCCGTTAAGATAGTTAAAAAGTACCCCAGAGGTGGGATCGACACCACACCCAAGCTAGGCATTATATCGTAAATTTTGTATTCTGTGACAGAACACGGTTTTGGGATTGAAATTTACCTTTGCTTCCCTTTTTTTCTGTAAACTGAAGCAAAAAATAGATTAAAACATTGCACACTTACTTTCCATAGTTTAAACTCTGCATCCCTCACACTGCTGCTTTCAATTAAAAAGCTTAGAAATATTGATTTGGAATGTTTTTATTAAAACAGAGAAATTCAAAAGCGTGTTACAAGGCCAAAAAGTTGTTTTAGAATATTAATCTAATAGGTTTTTATACATAAAAAGATGCACGTTTTTATGAAGCTTTTACATTACTTTTATCCAGACAGCGGGAGCACACTATTAAGTAAAATGTATCTTAAATTTCCTTACAAAAAACGTTTCAAAAATTTAAAAAATAATATAAATTAGATTGATGAAGTAAAAATGCATTCTCTATGGAACTTATTGATAATCTAAATTTATGTTACGATAAAAATATTAAAGTAATAAAATATATTTTTATCAAAAAACTTCGTTATCTTAAATGGTGTTTATTTAAAGATTTATATTTTTAATGGAGATCAAATTTTATTTAAGCTTAAGTCTATTTACTTCATGCTTAAATTAAAAGTATTGAGGATATTTTGTATTTTAACGGTAGGGATGACCATAAACATAAAAAGGTTAATAGAAGATAGACCGGTTCTGAGTACGGAACTGCGGACCAAAGCTTGAAGTTAAATAAAAACGAGTAGCTTTGTGGAGAACTGTCCGGTGTTAATCGTGGTAACATTTATAACTTATTGCAGAGTAAGCGGTTTAAACTCACGCTATAAAAACATCTCTTAATAATAATATTAACTTCATTACCTTATAAGTCACTTTCCCGATGTATAAGTTTCAGTTGATAACTTATTACCCGAATGACTTTGTAAATAAGAAAGTTTCCTTTTTAAGCTGACAGATTTATGCTCCTACAAATGGCAGCAACCTTTCCGAGACTTTAAATCACAGTTGGTACTTCACAGTTTGGGGCAATCAAGTTCTGAACTTGCAGACATTATTAAAGTTGAAAGTAGCTTATTAAGTTTCTCTTGGAAAAGTGAAAGACGGCACATGGAGGTGACAGGACTAATTGTAAGACACTCTGTTGGTCTCTGTAAATTTTTATTTAGCTTATAATCGCAATTTAAATTGCGTTTGCACGAAATTATCCAGAAATAGTAATACGTAATACCTATCAATCCTTAATGTTGTTATTATTAATGTAATGTTAAAATTGTATTATTTTTGATTACCCGAACATTTTTTTTTAAATGCAACATTTTAATTAGAAAAAAAAAATATTTTCAGTCGCTATCCAGGTAAACACGGTCGATACCGAAACAATGAACAAGTGTTTTTAGTACGAAAGTTAGCTGATTCAGAAAGACCCAAAAATACAGTGATGTGGACGAAAACCGATAAAGACCTTCAGCCTGCCAAGTTGGGGTAATGGAACCCATTCGGAAAGGTTTACATTTGTGAAAGATTATTTTCCTCGTTATTTAAAATTGGGACTGTAATAATGTATGTTATATCTCTGTCGAAAGGAGCTTAGAAAATCTTTTAACAAACAGATTTGAAGAACTAATGTCAAAGAAACAATGAAAATTAATTCGCCAAACCCTTCGGAAGAAAAGGTTAACCGATACGAATGTCCCAAGGCAAAAATCGGATTTTAAAAGACATTTTGCAACAGCTTTTTCTATTAATTTTACTAGCTACTACACACATTACCCAGTGTGAGATCTGTAACATTTTAAAAACTATTAACTTTTTAAATCGGTAACTTAGTTGCGATTATTTGGTCTTCTCAATCGCAATGTGTTAAAAAGTACTTGAAAGATTCTCTAAAAATAATTATAATTTATTATTATATAAACGTTTAAATGTCATAACACAATTATTTACCCTGAATGTTAAGAATGGAACCAGTTTCAGTTGCTTATATAATTAATATCAGGCGAAGGTCTAATGGCGAAAAGCTGCAAACTGTGATGACATCTAACCATAAATGTTCTCATTCAGATATTATCCCATAATTCCCTTAGATAATTCTCAAGACACATTTATCACTTATATGGATCAAAAAAACGCAGAATATTATTTAACATTAAGATTAATTGATTAGGTACGTCGGGAATGGAGTTGTGAGTTTTTGTACACACAGAGAAGCTACCCATTTTTCATTCATGTATAAATATTCATGTTAATGAATATTATTCATAATATTTGAAAATTATACTTTTGCGACTGTTATTTAGTTGTGAAGTAGCGTACATCTTCTTGAGGTTTCCCACCTAAAATTACGCGCTGCATTCATTCCTTCTACAGCATTTTTTGGGGGAAGGGAAAAATCCTCCGTTAGCCTTAACAAGAAAAGGCGTCTTGGTGTTTGGGAAACGTCGGATTAGCATGGATTTCAGTTGTCGGAGCCCCGTACTGGATGCAATAGTCGAACGGCAAACAAGAGAGTTTTCAATTCCAATTTGTCCTTGCCACCGTTTATGTGAAAATCTCTGTGACATTTACATACCTCTACAATGACAAAATATTTGTTTTCTCGGTTCCGTTATGTACCTCACGTCTTACCTTATACATCACGCGGATAAAACATGTCTCTCATGCCACAGTCCTGACCTTTTTCGAAGGCATTATTTTTAACTAAACGGTTTATGAGATTCACATTATCTTTCGCTTCAAATCGCATCGCTGGTTGCAGATCGAAGGGAGTCTTCATCACTTTTTACTTCGCCGCCATTCGCGACTGTTTTCCTGCCCCATTTGCCTTCGTCCGCGTAAACGAAAACACTTCTTCTCGGGTTTTGTGCTCCCAAAAAGAAGTAAAGAACAAAAAACCGTGCTCGGAAATTAAAAAAATACGAAAAGAATTAGAAGAACCAAGCAATTACCAAAACAAAAAAACCGAAAATTTTGGGTTTCTTTCAAAATTTGAATTGATTATCGAAAATTCCATTTTTTTTTTCTTCTCGAAGCATAATATTTCATCTAATGGCCCAGGTCAAAAGCGGCAACCCATTTTTGTGCGTCAGAAAAATTGCTTTCGAACATGCAAAGCCCGTCTGTGGGGAAAAGCGATGACATTCACAAAGCGAATCTTCGCCGGCATCGGACGTCTCCTTATTGGCGGTACGGTGACATTAAAGCCATGGACATGCAGTGGGCAGAGTTGCATGGTCCGAAGACGGGTGAAGCAGACACTTGGGCCGTGCCGGAGCAGACGGGAAGGTCCCCGACAGTAATCGGCTCTGGATTGCTTTCCCTCGTTCTCTTACGCGGATGCTGCAACTGCCCGGCCGGCAGAAAGCCCCTGCGAGGATGGGAAGAGGTCGTTTTCCGATACGGGTCCTGTACTGGTGTCGTGATTGACACCGGAATCCATTAGCATTAGGAAGAGGTGGTCGGCCGAAATTTAATATAAGAGATTTTACTATCTCAAACACGATCGGTCAAAGTTTTCCCGAATGTGGCTGCACTTTGAGCGTTGAATATCCGAAAAGTGAGCTCGTTTTGAGACGAGGGTGAATGATGTTGTAATTTCAAAAAATAGCAGCAAGACCGGTCTACTCTATTTTTTGCCTTTGATACTTCACGTCCTTTCCTTAGGCAAAAAAAGAAGAATTTCTGTTTCTCCTTTTGCCCTTTGTAATTTCCTACTTAAAGCCTGCCCTCATCAATCAATGCTAAATTTTTTTTAACTTGCCATCGGTCATTTACTTTACATGGAGATGAACATGTCGAGGAACAAAATGTTGGCGATTTGCTCCAATTTACCCACATTTTTGGCAATTTTTACAACATTTGTTTTGCGGCCTTTTTGGTTTTTCGCATTGCCATTTGATTGGCTTTTTTGAACTGAATAAGATGCGATCGTCGTTTGGATCGAAAAGGGATTTGATCCCGTGTTTCTTTGCATCGCATTGCCCATTCAGAGCTCTGACGAACGGCTCAGGTGATGGGAAGCCGAAGCAATGCAGGGATTAGACGTTGGGTACCGCAAAAATCCCCGAAAACGACAAATCAAAGTCGCGGGACCTCGCCTGCGGACGTTAAACCTAACTTTTGCCGAACCGAAACTTTTCTTTTTTTTTTTTTTCTCACGCGATTTATTAACACAAATCGAAATCAAGGAATTCTAAAAAGCGAACTGGAAAGATACAGCAAAGTCATTTCGTGATCTGTCATTTATTATACAATGACATGAAATATTTAATGACACGTGCTGCAACGATCATGCTTTGTGTCCCAAGAAACCAACATTCAACGTATTAATCTGACAGAGGACCGGACAAAAGTCAAATTTCTTTATCTCACCATTGTATCGACCATCTTATCGTGCATTCTTAACATTGGACTTTATTTGCACGTCGAGATTAATGTTGAATTTACTGTGACAATTAGAAATATTCTACTTCGGAACACTTAGGGACGTGGATATACGTTAAAAATATTTTCAGCGATCGCGGGTATCCACTTTACGTTCCCTATAAGGCTAGGTTGTCCCCATTTACGTCGACGATTATCATTTCTCCCAACTTAATCACATTCACTTCTACTATTTCGGCCATATCGATCTGTGTTGTAACCTCCTGGAGACTGAAATTTTTGATGTGTGATAGGAGCTAAAGAAATATTGATTCTGTTGCCTTTCACCTTAGATATCATTGTAAAGATTGTTTGACTGGTCAATTAAGGTCTTAAGAACTTAAACTTTAGTTTTAGGCACAACCTTGACGGTGGCTTTTGTTGATGCTGTTGCTTCTCTTGCGTGGAATTTATCAATCGTGACATTCCTCTTGTGCCTGAGATCTTCGGTCTTAGGTTAACGACGTTGTATGGAAAGAGCGTGGGGGTTTTCCCTCAAACCGAAATCAAGTTATCATGTACGAGTCTAGGTAAATCTTTCATAGACTTGTTTTTCACCGATAATCGAATGTTATTATTTTAACGGAATTTTAAGCAATATAAAAAATAAATTTATACATATATTTTATATTTTGCGGTAACAAACTATCCCACATGCACTGCATGGTTTGAAATCGTCCACTTCTGCAAGTAATTTATGTATCGCTTTCATAATAAACTGAATTAATTGCAGAGAAAACGGCCATTAAATGAAAAGTTATGTCTCTGAATGTTTTAGATATTTTACACGGGTCCGTACCACTCGGAGGTATTTAATGGCAGCCATGAAGCCATCTATCAATTGCTCTCTTAAAATATATTAATTTTATTCACCTTTAAGGAACGTTTTATGTATTGCAAAATGGAATTTTTTTTTCCTTTTCAAGTTGGGCAAAGTGAAAAGAAAATATTTGATAAATAAGATATTATTAAATGATAGAAATAATATTATAAGTTATTAAAAGAAAATAAATAACGGCAAACCGGCCTCCAAAATTGTTACAATTTATTTGAAAATTCTACCAAGATCGGCATCATGATTTTCTTTGCTTTTGCTCTGCTTTTTCATGATGAATTTAAAAAGCAAGAGAAGTGGCATAGGTCGCTCTTATTGCTTAAAGAAAAGTCGTTCAGATTTTTTGATATTTTCTTCTTTCTCTCATATCCCCATTTTTAATCTTCCACCAGCTCTAAATCATTTAAATTAAAAAAATTAACGTGCAACCTTTTTAAACGATTACTAATATTATTCATATTTACAGTCAACCAACTTCCAGACATAATATAGCTTCTTTGGAAATCAATAAATTGAGATTGTAACATTAAATGAGGAGCTTGATCAAATTGTATGTTTTAATGGGAAAGTTACTTGTGGTAAGGCTTTTTGCAGATCGTGACAAAGGACAAGACGAGCACGATGTTGGATTTATTTTTAACAGGAGATACACTGCAGGGTTCCTGGGATTAACCCCCCCTTTCTGCCTGTTTGTCGCATAAGTTCAGCTATAAATCACAAAAAAACATAAATTTTACAGTAACTCCAGTATGTCTCCAATTTGGCATCCGCAGTTATCATACTGGTTGCAAGTGGTGAAAATCTAAAGTGAGGTCGAAATTTCCGTTTGAAATCTGACAAAAACAAATCACATTACATAAATTAAAGCTGACATAAGTGCCGATATTGTGAACCATAAATAATGGTTAAGTTTCTTTTTAATTTTTTACACATTTTTTTTTACTGTAAAAAAAGTTATTTACATTCATAAGCAAGTACAGCATGAAGATTGGTCTTTATATTACGCCTCGGCTAATCTCATTCATCATACGCGAGGCTGGGTGCTTATAATATATAGATAATAAATTTACACTCTCACGAGTTGAATATACGATATTTAATAGGCTAATAAATAAAGAATAACAGTCAATTTTCTTTTTCCGTTTGAAATTTTCAGAAAATAAAAAAAAATCAAATTTTAAATTAAGTGTTAAGAAAAAGTGCATAATTATTGTTTTAATGATGTCCTTTTGTTGTAGTTTTAAGAAATACTTAGGGATATTTTAATTTAGCTTATTTTCAGTTAAATATTTAATCAATAACATAGAAGTAAAAAGTAGGATTTTGTGATATTTTTTTAATAATTTCGTCTAAATATTTACCACATAATACGGAATAACTATTTCATGGTTAATAATCTGAAACTGATAATTAATATCATAATAAGATTTTTAAGAAATTTATAACGTTCGCAAATTATTAATTCCTTTAATTTTGTTGCACCTTTTCATTTCTTTTACATAAAATGGGAGCAGATCTTAAAGATAATATTTACATCGATTTTCTTCTTCTTGACGGATATATGGATTAAGAAAATCAAAATTTTACTTTCATATTATTAATTAGTATATTCACAATTGTAAAATGATGATGGCTTCTGTCGTTGATTTGAATAGATTTTCTCGGTTGTGAAAATGTTTTTATTGAATTAAAAAGACAACATTCAAAATTGGTTATTAGGTAAAATTCAGGTTCCGTTAAATTAAGCTTTACATCTTGTATTTTGGTCCCCCATGACGATTTCGATAAATCATACTCGTAAAATACATAGTGGTTAGGCTAATCCCCGAAAGAAGTACCATTTAACCAGTTTTTTATTATCGTAACTTCATCATTTTTTTTCTGAGATTTTGATATGGAAAAAAGATCTCGATGTCATTCGGATTCACCTAGAACCACGTTAGTAACCTATATTTTCCATTCACGTAATGACCGAAAGAGAATTAACCGCAAAGAACATCTCGCACCCTCGTTTAACACTCGGATATGGTAATCGTTAAATGAACACAAAATTTGCGTGTATTGCATTAGTTTTCACCCTTGGTTTATGACCGAACAAAGCGGAATCGCATGGCATTAAATAGCAGCAAGGAATTTCGTCAATGCTTGAATCAGGGCGAAATGTAAATAGTTGAGGAAAAATAAAAAGTAAAAAAAAAATTTCAATTTAGGTCTTGCTGGAACGAAGGACTGGAGGCAGTCGGTCTTAAATCAAAGCAACGACGTCTTAAATAAACACTAGTTAATGACCAATTTGCGTCAATAATCCTAATTGACCTAACTTGATTCTATATTTAACTTATTCCCCATAGTTCAGCAGTTCGAAGCAACCCTTCTGGGTTCTTGATAGGAAGTTTCCCGTATTGATTCTAAAATATATTCAGTGGCGAAATAGGATTTGTCAAATATTTCTCTCTAATTTGCAAACAAAGTATAAGCACACGTTCTTTTAACATGTACACTTACAAACGAATATTTAGTAAGCTTATCACAAAAGACGATAAAATAATTCGAATAAATTGCTTTTCTTAGCGATTCAAAAATAATAATCAAGCAGAAGAACCGTAAAAAAAAAAACTATATTCAATTTTTATAAATGTGCACATTAATTTTAATTTTTTTGAATATAATAAATAAAATATTTGATATACTTATTAATTCCTAACTAAAATTATATATTATAGTGGCTTTTAAAATTCTCAGACTAATCGGTAGTAATACCTAATTTCATTTGATATTATGAATTCTTATAAGTAAATATCTTTCTTTACAGTATCTTAATTATTGCTTAGTGCACGTTACTGTACTTATTGTTTTAATGGTATATTAGTGAAAAGGGAACCTAATTTTAAATTAGCAAATGGTTTTACCTTTAATATTCCTGTTTTCATTAAGCAATAAAATAAATACAATAAACGGCGATCAATTAAGATTTCTTATAAAATAATTTTTTTAATCTGTAAAAAAACAATATTCGATCTGTTTCACGTTTAAATTTTGTTGAACTTAATTGTTCTTAATCTTAAGAGACCTTATTCTTATTGCATACGTTAAAAACATTCCAATAAAGAACATTTGGTTTTTTAAATGACAAATGGTCGGAACGTTAAAAACATTAGTAAAAAAACTTTTTTCTGAAAGAAATTTCAAAGCTTAGTCAACTTTTATAATTCAAAGATCTTCCTTCCACCAAATGTGCTGCTAACTATTTTACGACTTAAATAAATTAAAAATAGATTTAAATCATCTGCTTTATCATCAGCAATATTTATTATTGCGCTTTTTTATTATCAGGGCCATGAAATATGCCACTATCATATCGCATTTTCGTATTAAACTAAATTACTTTAATCAGATCTGTTTGCCGTTTTATAAAAAAAAAATTAAAGCGAATTTTATAGATAGAAAGTATATGGCAAATAAATTCTGTTAATATGTAATTGCTTTTTCATAAAATAAAATAACTATTTATTATTATCATTCAATGTACGTAATTCAACCCGTGTAAAAAAACTATCTCCATCCGTGTACATATATTAGGGCATCGTTCACTGCAGCTGTAGTTTTGCGTTTCAGTTTTCTAACGTCAGCCGAAAAATTATTTGCTGTTGCACTATTTAACTGAGAAAGCATATTAAAACTTCATAAAAGCGCCATTAACATGGAAAATTGTTAGAGCTTAATTTACCACAAGCTCCAGAGCATGGAAGTTTTCTGTAACGAGTATCGATGAATATTTTATTTTTTTTTTTTTACGTGGGATATCGTCTTTCCTAGTTGCTCCAATTTAAAATTTAACAAGACCTAGACGGGTGAAAAATTTATATTTTTAGATTTTTTTTTTCAAAAATTAGGAATGCTGCAAAATGTAATCAATACAGAGTGAATGAAACCGGCGGTAACAGAACCGAAGGATTTTAAAAGACCAGTATTAAAGAATAAAGCAACGATTCAAACATTAACCAAGTAATTAACCCCCATTGTTGTCCTTATTAATCTTAGGGTTAACAATATTTTCTCTCGTTTAGTGTGATCGGTTTTGATAATTGGAAGGTAGGAAAAACGAAATGATCACGAACAACTCATTAATCCTCTAATTTTTAAAATGATTTTTTCTAAATCCCTTTTATTTTTTCGTTAATCCGATTAACAGGTACAGAATGAAGTTCTCTTTCACAATACGAAAAGGCATGCGGGACCTATACCTTGATTACATTTGATATAAACTCTCATATGAAGAAAAAAAAATAAAGAAAACTTTGAGATGCCAGAAATTAGATTTTACGAAGGAATTTTTCATAATCCTTCAACTTTTGATGTTAAAGGCAAAAGAAACATTTTCACTTCCGAAATCAAGATCGTATAAAGGAAAAAAATTATAGTTAGCCTCTTTAATTTTATTAATTAATTTTTTTTTTATGCGAAAGATAGCGTTTGTTCAAATTTTCAAAAAATTTTTATAACTCTACGATCCGTGATATTAATTCATACATTGAATTTTTTCGTCCGGCTCTTTTTCAGAGCTTAAGCTCTGGGCCAGAAATAAGATTTTAAAAGAAATTTAAGAACCAAAAATAATAATAATAATAATAATAATAATAATAGTAATAAAATATCATGGCAGATTAAAGTTAGAAACATTCAAACGGATTAACTAGCAATAAATTCAGAATCAAATTCACAAGTGAAATGGAACAAAAACTTATCCTCGTTTAGGGAAAGAGATTTTTCTGATATTCTTGTTTTATGATTCATGTGACAAATTTATGGTTGACAGCTTGGGCAGTCTCATTCTCGGCGGTCAAACGGCAAAATGAGAAACTTTGCATTTGAGAACACGAAAATCCACACACGTTTAGGAGCCACTTCGTGAACGGCAATTTTTATTAAGGGAATTCGCGTTAGAATATAGATCGATCATTCAATGGACTTTATAAATCTAAATTAATCAGAGTTGATTCGATGTGATTCGATATTTTTTTTCTTTATTGTAATTTCAAATCACGTCCTTCCCTTGTTCTAACGCATGAATTTCCTACCGAAGACCTCCAAAGTCGCCCTGCAATTATGTTATTACGTGGACCGATCCAGTATCGAACATTTTTTAGTAAAACCGGACATTAAAAAAAAAAAAAAAGCAGAGTATCATGTCAGCGTGATTTATAAGAGCAATCTTATCGTCCTTCCACAATGTACTTTGATTTAGTTTTTTCGTGTGAACGAAAAAGTTCTGCTGAAAAAATTCGTGGCATTAATCTGAGAGTGTCCACACTTATCTTGCACCAATCAAACATTTATTTCAAGTTCTCGTAAAAGATTTTTTTTTTTTTTTTTTTTTGGTTTTTGCATCGCTTTGGAATGGAAAAGAGGATTCCGGACCATGCGGCGTTTGGCACATGGGATCGTAAGCAAATCGATGATTGCTTCGATGTTGAGGCCCCCTCAGCGAGCCTCCGGCCGCCAGGCCACCCATTACTTTAGAGCGAGTCTTGGCGGCTTGCGCCTTATATAGCTTAAGCGACTGGAAATTTCGCATGTTAAATTGCTCCTTGCTCCGATGATCCGAGTTAAAAATCGCGGTTACTTCTGAAAAATTTCGATTTGGTTTTTTTTCAGACTCCATCGCGGCCGACGGATGAGAGAGCAAGGTTTTTCTGTGCAGAAGTTAAAATTTGAAAGCGACCTTTCATCCAGTAACACTTAGTAATGTGCCTTGGAGACTGTTTTGTCATGAGTCCGATTTTCGAGCACCTCGGATTCAATGTAAAGGAATTTCAATTACTCTTCACTCAATGAATAATTCCTGGATAATTTTACAAACTTTCACAGATTTCGGTGTGACCCTAAGACAGTTGTTGATGAATGACATCCCAGCCCTGGAATTTATCAGACTTGTTGCGATATGAAGGAATGTTTGAACGTAATATTCGTCGCTTTAACGAAAGGGATAGAAAAGGTTTTGCGGATATATCGGTTTATTCATTGCAGAATTCTCTAAAAAACTATTTCAGATTTCTGAAAAAACATTCCAACAGAAAAAGTTTCTCGACCTTTTCGTCACAGCCTTTGAGCGAACGTCTCATGTAAAAAGTTTTAGCCCGGCAAATGAGAATCGATATTTTCATACAATTTTATTTTGCTGTTTTAATAAAGTTTATCCAAAAATTGTTTCTGCTGGTATTTGGTGTAGCATATCGATTAGTTTATGGGATGTCGCAGAACTAAAGAAGTTTATTCAATTTATACAGATACATATACATTGTCTTTTAAGATTATCATTTGTAATTAAATTTGGTAAAAGTCGCAAACTGCTCAACGACGAGGTCATAAGCTGGCGGTCAAAGGAAGACTGGTTTATAGAAGGAGAGGGAAAGGAAATATCTCGAACAGAAAAATGAAAACAAGTTTAGAAATGGTAAAAGACGACGAGGGCAAAGGGAAAAGGGCATACATCATATACTTAAATATTAAATGCATGGTTCTTTTTTTTGCAATTTCAACTCTCAAGTATATATTGAGAAATATATAGTTCTTAATATATTTCTCTTCTTGTGCGTATTCTTCTTGTATGTATTAACAACCCCTTCAATGCGTTGTAGCACAATTTATGGATATACGAAGATGAAATGTTTGCAATTATTTGAAAAAATAAAGTATTAGGAATTTACGTTACGGTTTTTCCATTCATTAAAATAATATATCTTATAAATTTTTCAATTTATTCTTATCAAATTCGAAAAATTCCATATCATGTGTAAATACTCTTAATCAGCAACGCCCACTGCATAAATAACTTTATAATATCAGAAATAAAATATTATTTTTCCTCATATTTCGAATAAAAATCGCAAAATTAACGACCTTACAATCACCGTATTTTAACGCGAGCAGAGGAGCTCGAAATTTTCCAAATAATGGCAGAATTATGCCTTAAATGGATTTCAAGTCTGACAATGGTATGGTAATGTTTAAGCTAAATTAATGACCATGCATGATACAACGGAAAGAAGAAGATTTATGACTACAGGGTACAGCAATTTCAAGCTCTAAAAAAATCTAAACGGTAATGCAGAGTATTTATTAATTTAACACCGTGTTTAGAATGGTAGGTTGACGAAGAATTCGAAAAAAATGGGGCAGAGAAAAAAAATGTGAAAAGACGATATGAAAATGGTGGTGCACATAAAAAAAAATGCTTAGTTTTGCACGAATGTGTAAGCAACCAGCTTAAAAAAAATCATACAAGTTTCTGAAATCAAGATGCACCTTTTAAACGGCATCACCATTTAAGGTACTTTAATAGTGGTGTCCTGACACGGATGCAACGGTGACACATAAATGCCGGTACGACTGGTACAAATATTCATCATACCGATATTGATGACCTACCGTCCAAGCAGTCTGTGTAACTTAATCCAAATGACTCGGTACCGATTCGTATTTATTAATATTATATAAGCATGTATAATTAATGTTAATCGCGTCTGATTCGTTTTTTTTTCTTGTCAGATGTTGTTAGTAAAACTGTTTACTAGTTAGATACAAATTTACGCGGCGGAAATAACAAAATGATGTTCCCTTTGAGCCGGCAAAGGAAACCTAAAAGTTTTCTACACGTAAAATAAATTCAGCAGAAGATAAACTTACAGAAAGATGCTTATCGGTCTCTTCGGTGATTCTCTTCCGAGCATACAATCTGAAAGTGGAAGAAATTTTTTAGGTTATGTTTGCTCAGAGGAAAACTGCCCTTCGGTTAATAAAAAAGGGTTAAACTCTGAGCGGATATCTTTCATCTCTTATCGCTTAGCGAAGGAAAATATATACGGAAAATGATTTCGTCTTTAAATGTTTATTACATTGCTAGAAGCCCTTCGTTAAGGTCTGGCTGTTAAATCCCATGGATCCTCAACTTTCGGCGATTTATTCCTGTAAGAATGTTGAAAATTTAAATTGTTAAGGTTTTACATACATTATATTTATTCTGTTAATATCTGAATGCGTTTATTGATTTTCTCGTTATATTTACATCGTACATATTTTCGCGTCAGTTCAGATGTCCATTCCACGAATGAAAGCAGGAAAAATGAAGAATCTCATTATGGTGTATGCTAAATGTTAAGTATTGTATATTTAAATTCATTATTCGTGCACAACAAAAAGAAATGAATTCGAACTGTTCACTTTGAGGTGTGACAGACATATCACAATTAGCATTCAACGATCTAAATTTTTAGAGAACATAATTTTTACTCAAAAAATTACATGTTATATATAAATAAGAGTTTCACATTTTTTTTTTTTTTTTTATCGTCAATATTGTCGAAAGTAAATGGTAACAGAAAAAAGGATAAAGACGAAGGATAAATTATTTTTTCAGCGTTTGAGCAATAATGTTCCTTATGTTATAAAAACATTAATAAACGTCAAGGTTTTAAAATATCCGCTGACACAAAATAAATACAAAAAAAAATACCTTAATCAAAAGTCAGAACCTTAATCCTTTTTTTTCAGCAAGAAATGAAAGTATTGCCTAATCTAAAATCTAAAGAATGAAAATGAAAATCTTTTGCATAATAAGTTCATAAAGCCATGATTTTTCAGAACTGACGAATGGTACTTTTAAACGGATATTTACGTTCGACTTTAGATATAAAGGACGCGAATATGTGTACCTGTGCTCGAGGGTACGAAGACAGTGTTATTAGATGTTTATAATTGACATGGTTTGCTAATCCGCATGCGATTTCACATATGAAAATATTTTTATACATGCATTACAGGAAATCATTTTCCTATTCCCATCGGAGATGTTTCATTAACAAATGCCCGATTTGAAAAGTGAAAATGAAAAATTTTTCTCATATGCAGTCCGGGATGGACCTGATGGCCGAGGGCCTCGGACTTCATCAAAAAGCCTTTTAAAATTGAATAAAAGGCGTAATTTTTCTCGAGCATTTCTGGGTTTTTGCCGAAACTCGAAATTAGCATACCGCGACCTCTGCGTCACCAACTTGATAAATATTCAAAGAGTAAAATGGGAATGGGAAACAGTGGAAGGACATTTTCAAAAGGACAGAAACTACATCCCAAGTTGACACTTAATTTATCAACAAAGAGGCTGATATTAAATCGCACAGAGTAATGAGGACAGCTACGCGGAAATTAACCGCGAATTCGTTATACAATATCCGAGCTGGGAGGCAACGAAAACTCACCGCGCACCCGACTGCTCGAGAGACTTTCGTTCGGAGCGTCCAAAATGTTTGCCGTGGAGATATCCCGCGGGCGCATTTGCCCAATCTCGAAAAGAGTGTCCCACGTCGCGACGTGGAGGCAGATCACGAAAGCGACGCATCTTAAAAGGCGTCCGGTTTGACTGTCCCGAATCGCGGACCGCTTCATTTTCATTCGCGTTTTCGGCGAAGGCTTGGGGGAATCTTCAGAGGATTCTATTGCAAAATCTGCGGTTTTTTCTTTCGGCTTTTGCGATCCCCGCGAAATCTCCTCCATTCCGATCGACTCCGGCGAACGCGGTCCCGGACCCGGGTTCGAACCTGAAATTAGGCATTTTCCGACCCGAGCCGAGGTATTTTGGAATCCCCCCATTTTTTTTTTTTTTAACGAGCATGTAATTATCCACCTATAATATCATTTCTGCCTAGGCCTTTAATCAATGAACCGTAATACGGGTATTAATATGGGAACTGAGCATGCGTGAAAAATGTGCAGTAAAACTGGTCATATTTAGTTGCATATAAGCTTATTATTAAAGCGCGGTGTTCGAAACGCCAAATAGGGCCGAAACGGCTCGCATGAAAAAAAGTACATGAAATTATCTTGACCGAAGCCTTTAACAGAATCAGACGCTGGATTATCTTTTGGCAGGGAATTGGAATGGTTTTTCTTTCTTTTTTTTTTTTTCCTTTTTTTAACATTTAATCGGAGGCTTATTTTAAATATGTGCAGGCAGCAGGCAAAGGAAAGAACATGATTATCGTCCGGTTTTTTTTTTTTTTTTTTTGAACGCTTTGAAGTTTTTCCCCCTTGCTGCCGATCATGAATCGGGGATGGCTGAACCCACGAAAATTCGTGAGATCTAAAACGAATATTGAATAACGTTAATACGCCCTGCCGGCTTACCCGCGTCGGTGACCAAGCCGCACATCCCGGGGGGAAAAAAAAAAAAAAAAATCCCACGGACGACGGGGGGCGCCGGCAAGCGTCGCTTACGCAAAATTCAACACTCTTCGGGCGACTCCGCGTTTCGACCAACGAAACAAACATTATCAATTTCCCATGGTAATTTTAATATTTATGCCCCCGTTTATCGTATGAATATTCATTCCAAAGGCAGGGGGCTACGAAATCCGGTGGTGTGCGCGCGACGTCGATGAACCTTATAGGGAAATGCCCGAATCCCGCTGGGTGTCTCTTGCTTCTTTCGGGAGTGTCCTTTCAAAACGAGAACTTGATATGCCACTTTTTCGAATCCCGCAGATTTGAATATATTAAAAAGCCTCGCATTAAATTTTACCTTAACGCAAATGATCACATTTTTTTTTTTTTTTTTTTTTTTTTTTACGACAGTTTCGAAGAGCGCACAATTTGCCGATCACAACAACACACTGCGAATCTTATCGCGGGGCTTCCCGGCTTGCATCGAAAAAAAATCCCCTGGAGAGCACCCCGCAGAACCCTTGGAACGGTTCGAAACGCGATGCCCGCTTTCGTTTTGCGGGGTGGGGGGGGGGGGTCAAAATTTTGGAAATTGGTTTCGGTCGCCTCAAATCGAAAAAACTGGTCCCCGGAGATGGGAAGCCATCGATATTAAGATTTTAAATTGCCGCATGTTATCGATCGCATCGAACTGATCTAAAACAATAGCAAGGCATACCTTGCGTGCGCGGTTCGTGGCAGGTTTTTTCCTTTTTTTTTTTTTTTTTTTTTTTGCGCAGATTGAAAACGATGGAACCATTTCCTTCGAGCCGGCATCGGTTTGGAGCCAATCCTCGGGGAGTCGGATTCCGCGCATCTTTTTACCTGCCGAATGCGAGTCCAAATGGTATTTTCCCCCGAAAGAAAAACGTGTCAAATTCAACGCGAATCAGAGGGAGATTCGCGCCGAAAGCTGCCGCTCTCTGCCGGCATGTTTCGCGTTTGATCGCGCTGATAATTTCGCTTTCTGCCAAACGACATCCCCCTGATTTTTGTGCCCCGAGTGCCAATAAACCTTTTTCGAACATCCGAATCCCGGATCCCTCAAATGACGTTCAACAAGTGAGAGGTTGGATAGTTAAAAGTTAAAATATTCGCGCTGTCGTTTAACGGGAAATAAAACCTGCTCGCGAACAAATGGATGCCGCTGGTTTGGACGACGAGTCTCTTTTTTTTTTTTTTTTTTTTTTTTTATTTTTCCTTTCTTTATTTTAAATAAAAACTCCTCGGTGAATATTTTTCAGAGGCGGATAATTGATGCAAACGCAAGCGATGTCCTTTCACTCGAAATATATTGCCGTCTTTCCCGGTCGCTTTATGCAACGACGCTTGTCGCTTAAGATACCTGTTTCGGGCCTAAGGTTACCCGCATGCGGCATGAGGCAGTTGCTTTCTATAGGTGGTCGACAATTAATTGCCGGCCCAAAATCGGGACTTTGTGACACCGAAAGCGCGGTAGGCGTTTTCAGTAAAGATGAGGTCGTTTCATTAAGTGAACCTGTATTTGGATAATTCTGGGGTCATGTGAAATGCTTTGGCCATTAAAACGGGTTAACGGCATTTTTTTTCCTTTTTCGCGTTAGAAGTTTCTTTTAATTCATCAACTCCGATGAATGAGACCGCCTTGTCCCGCTCCGATGGGTAAGCAACTGGAGCTGGAATCGATCGCCAAAATGTTGATGTTGAATTACCTTTTTCCGAAGCCGAAACTTATGCAAGACAACGTTTCGGGGGACGTCTCCCATCGCGTTTTTCCGAATTGATTTACCGTACGGCGCGTCCCATATGGGGCGAAGAATATTTCGCGTTCTGCGCTGTTTTCAAATCTTGACGTGAACTTCGAGATGGTTTACATGTGAGTTTTCTCATCGAATATCGGCGGAGGACTAAATTGATAACTGTAAAATGCTGCGGTTTTGTAGTTATGATATCGAGTAGCGAGACCTATGCAAATTTTGCATTCCACCTATTAAAAGAGAATTCCTTCTGCGACATTTTCATCATCCGCGATATTCGTGAAGTTGGCAAGGATTTCTTCTTTGGAAATGTTAATCTGCCTCACTTAGTTCCGTCTCAGCCATGTTATTTATGATGTTTCTTACTGGCTCGAGTTTTCAGAGTATATATTATTTCAATTATCGCCTTTTTCAGTGTGTGACTCATCGGCCGAAACTTATCTTGGTTATTTGAAGAAAATTATTTTTCACTCATGATCCTTAAGCAGAAAGTTAATGTGAAATTCATAGCGAATTTTGCGTGAAAGTACAAGAAAAATCTCGTGTGACAACGCAGGAAACAACGATTTTGAAATTCCATCGTAATATTTTAAACTTTAAATAAACGTTTAAGCCAGAATCGGTACTGTTAACTTAATTCAATTATTAAAAGAGTTATTTTAAAATTGATAAATTATTTGAAGCATAAGCTTGAGTATTTGTGATTAAATGTGATTTTTCGGTTTTCTGGATTTTGCAAGAATGCTAATTCATTGAATGTCACTCCGTGATCTCTTGGTTTAATACATGTGGCATGACCATGGCTCTGCCCTTTATATCTGGCATTTAAAATAATCTTTGGAAAAAATCAATTTAGCATGCATTTATTGCTCCTCATTTGTAAAGATTTTTATTTAGCGAAATTATAATTTCACATTCTACGTTAACCCAGTTTGTTAGTATTACGGGAAAGATCGGAAAATGAATGAAAGTGAGATCGAAAATTAAATGAAAAATCAATGATTATGAAGGGCCAAAGACATGAGAAGTTAGGCGAATGGAGGCGAGAAGAAAAAGCAATCTTCATTTCTTTTTTGATGTTGAAAACATGCTGAATATTAGTGTAATCAATTTTCCGAAGCTGTTCGCAACTAAACAAAGTAGAGTAAGAATCTCATAATTTTATATCAATTAATTGTACAAATGCATAACGTAAACCATCCATAAGGATCTATTAATCTTAAGATCTTCACGATTAATCAAGGAAGTTGATGATGATAATAATATTTTTAGCATTTAACATTAAATGGTTACGCCATTATCACTGTATGCCACTTTTCCAAGTTTCGACTTACAATCAAGGTTGGCAGATTCCTAAGGGTTTGGGTTCCTGTCCACCTCATTTGAAAGTTGTAATGCATTTAAATTTATTTCCTTAAAGAGGGCTTTGACAAAGATTAAGATAACGGCCCTGCAATTTTTAATTTAGATACTATTAGAGTATTAAAATTAATAAGGAGAGATTAATACGAATTTCATCCCGAACCAAATCGTCCCTTTATAAATACCCTCACAAGCTCGGACAATAGGTAAGTTTTCATCCCGTGTTTACAAGTCACCGTGTCGTATTTCCATAATATGTGGTTTTACTTTCAATGGAGCTAAGTAAAGTTGGGACAGGAGACATCTTTGTTGTTCAAATTTTTCAAGCTGAAGAAAGAATAAGAGCATTTTCAGGGAGAATATTGTTTATTTTAAATTAAATCAAAAACAAAAAAATAAAAAAAAAAAAGTTATCCGTGATTGATTTACATTCCTCAAAATTTCTGGTCTTTCACCATTTTTCATTAGATCCCATTTATTTGTTATCGAAACCGGTAAAACCAGGTCTTCTGAATAAGCACAAATTTTAGTTTTACATGCTAGGAAAGGGGAATTTAAAATGTATCAATGACTGATATCGCCTTTATTAGAATTGACATTTTAAATGACCTCAGATAAAAATGCCATGTACAACTTGTCACTTGAGGAGTGGATTCGGGTCACGGAGATCGGGGAAGAATTCTCACAGACACAGAATGGACTTTTGGCCGCGATTCATCGCAGCTCAAGTTACGAAATGACACTGCACAATGGGCCGGATTATTTGTTGCTTAACGTTCTGCACACAAAAAGTTTAAAGAACATTATTTGATATATTCAAATCAAAGAGAAGAATCCGTTAAAAAACACCGAGATGGAATGAACGTCGCCAAGACTCTGAGAAAATAAGTCGGAATGGTATGAATACTGTAATAATATTATTTTCAATGTTTCAGTTTTATTTATGTTTCAAATGAAAAAATTCGTCATTTAATCCCATCGATTTCGCTCATATATTTTGAATGTTTCCAATTTTTTTTTTATTTTCACATTTTCAAAAAAATTCACATCGAGTACCACGCCTCTAAGTGTCGTAAATTTTCAGTACTGGTAGATTTACGAATTTGGTATTAGCACTTAAATTCTCTTTGATGCGAAGCTTTTACATGTATGCGGGATGAATGGATATTTGAATTAAAATTTTTGAACATTTTATTTCTAAATAGTCTCGCCCAGCATGTATGTTTCGAACCGAAAAAAGAAACCAAAATTTGGCCGAGGATTTGAAAAAGTAGTGAATCACCAGGGGAACATACCATTCCTGTTAGACGAAAACTGACAAATTGTTTTCTTCACACTCGATTCGTATACGGATCAGTCATTGTAAAGGATGAAAATGAGTAGGAATAAAAGAAGCTGATAAAGCAATATCATCGCGGATTCATGTTGCATAGAATAACTTTTAATGCTTTGATTTTTTTTTTTTAAATTCGGAGTTTAAAAAAGGTCTACTTTTCATGATAGGTCTTGTTTTAGCATATTCATAGTCAGCACTTAAATTTTTAATATTGAGCTAAGTTTTTCCAAGTAACGCCGCACAGATAATTTTCAACCCTTTGACTCTTATTTCTCCGCCATTAGAAATTCCAAAAACCTACAGCAGCGTAATTACATGTAAAGGAAATCCTCTCTCGAATATGAATTCATAATACTGCTTAAGACTTCGACTATGGCAATGTCTCACGATTTGATTCGCTTTTCGAAACGGGATCGAACCCGAGGATCTTTGCATGATTAAAAGTGATCGGATGGATTTCCGGAAAAGAATATGAATATTATGTGAAAAGAGGGTGATTATTAATGTCCTGGAACTGAAGATCATCCAAAGATCAATTGAGTCAAGGTAATCAACTTTCGATTTAGATGTACAATTTCAAAAGAAAAGAAAACAGTAAGAACGACGTCGGCGTGTACATTTGATTATGAAGCTATCCATGCCTCATAAGCGCTGGAAGGACTTTGTTAAAAATTACAATACCACAATCGGGCATTCAATAAGCAAGTAATAAACGCAAATTGAATGTATCTTATACAATTTTTAAAACACGAACCCCGGTCCCAGCTCCTTTTGTGTGCTATTGTTGAAACGGGAAATTAGCGTCGGTCTTGCCTTTTTCTTCGCCTGACGCCCTTCTCCGACTGGCGTGCAGTCTGCAAAATGCCTTTGACGGTGATCTTCGCTCCACACGAAATTTGAACCTCGCGAAAAAGCTTTTTTCCTTCAGGAATTTCTAATAGGATACGTGCCATCCTAAAAGAGGATCTTTCGCGCCATAAGGTAATTGTGCGCAGTAAACTAGAAACTCGTAAAAACCGCATTCTCCTAAGGAAACAGTTCGAGTTCATGTGCCTTACAGTCGATGCATATAATTGTGATCAAGATCACAACGTGGCCGCGGTTTAAGAATTTAGGCAAATAAAGACCAACCATCGGGTTTTTGCTTTTGGCCCTTCGGGCATTTCAATATATATTTATAACAATTATGTAATGGTTGACGTTTTCCTTTGACAAAAGTCCACCGCAATTTTTCATGCGGTATTCAGTTCCGCAAACTGCATTAAAATATTATTAAGAGAGATGGCTTTAAATAAGAAATTTTAATTATGACTCGTACGACTGGTTTTAAATTTATATTAATCTCCGAACTTACACGTTTTTTCTTATGGATTTACCTAGTGAGCGGCACCCAGTGGCGAGGTCTATTTTCGAGAGTTGAAACAGTCTATTTATTCGCGAAATGATACATAAATTGAGGCCCGGAAAAGTACGTTTTTGATGAATTGGCGCCTCAAGAGAGTAATTCCACGAGAATTAGCTCTCGATTAAAATTTCTTTTCACCTCCGCAAATCCTGTCGTGAAAAGCAACCAGCGATTTGTGTAGCATTTTCTGTTCTGCCACGAATTAAAAAACATTGCATCTAACAAACTTCGGCAGTGTCAAAGGAACAAAGGTATCGATGTAAGCTGCGCATCTAATGCAATCGATCATAGTGATCGTGACTTGTAAATGCAAAATTTGAATAAATTGTGAATGAGTTTAATTCTGCTCTCATTTACTCGTTTCTTTTTGTTCAGCGCTCGTTGTTTGTGTACGATGAGAACCGCCGCTTAATCGATCATGCCCAGGTTGGTTCCTGAACTGTAACAAGCGGTGATTCTCAAAGAAGTGGATCGGGCGAAAACGCATGAAACAATACCGGAATTATTTTTCTGCTACATTGTCTAAGGAGAGCAATGGCTGATGTGATACGGGCTGAGAGTTGCAATACTTTCAGTTCTGTTCCAACTTCTGAACATGGTACTCACTAAGTTAGGATTTAAATAATAAAAATTATCTTCGCTGCTCTACAAGCTGACGCAGAAAGTTGATGGATAAGAATTAAAAGTCTAAACTAAAGCATCCTTTAACTTCTTGGGTAAATTCAAACAATATTATAATAATAACAATAAGGCACAAACAGTGTAGATCGCGTATCATGCTTCGGGGAGAAAAATGGCTTCAACTGAAAAATTCAATGAATATTGAATATATGTCAATCCAAAAGAGTCTCATTATCATCCTCGTGGAACAAGTTCATACAAGATACGTTTAGAATATAACTGCATTGTGATGTATTCCCTCCAGTATGTTCCAGAGTCCAGTTTTAGTTCCGAGTTAAATCTATTCTATTGAATTACACAAATGCAAAGAGCATCGTTTACTACACCCACGTCAGTGGCTTTTACATTACAAAAACACAATTAATCTGTAACCCGAAGATATTTTACGTGCGTTCGGGTCTGTTCAACTTCAAAGTTATGTACCTCGTTTTATGACATACTTTTTAGTTTTATGTAAAAATTAATGAAGATTTAAACACAATCTTATATTTCCACAAAAGGAAAAATTTAAATAATGAAAGTGAAATATCGGAATGAGATTGAATATGCATTGTACGTATTTTTGTAATGTGAAACTGCGTCAATGTAAAAGACTCCTGTGATATTTTTGCAATTAAACTTTTTGAAATAAGCTCGTGCAAAGAATTACCGGTAAAATAACATAATTTAAAATTTTTCTACCGAAATAAATTACTTGTATTAAGTTTTCCTTTTAATGACATCACAATGAAAATTTGAAATTTAAAATGTTATCAAACCTTTTCATCTGGGAGCAGCAATTGTGCTAATTTGTGGTTAATTTCAAAATGAATAAAAAAAACGGATTGCAGTTTATTGTAATATATTTGAATGTTAGGGTAAATTAATCGACTGAGATCGGAAAGCGACAAGAGCCCATTGAAATTACCTTAAGAGCTGTTGCCTCTCTATGTATTTCTCTCTTTAGAATTAACATTACAAGACTTGTTAGAAAATGTAAATATTCATATATCTTTTGCGGCAAAAAAAAAAAAAAATGTCACCGAAATGTGTCAGAGGAGAGTATTTTTACGAGGGCAATGACATTTTTGAATTTCTCATGTAAAATCAAGTAAAAGTTTCGGAATAAAAACATGAGCAATAAAATTTGCGCTATAATTTAGTTGTAGCCGTTAAAGCCTTTAATTTAAACGGGGGATTTAACATCCTCAAAAGTGGAGCTTGTTCTTACTATTTTCAATTTTTTTTTAAATAAATTCATATTTTAAGATTTTAAATAGCATGAGCAACTTTATTTACTCATAGGAAAGAAACAAGAAATAATGAGGTAGGGTAAATTCAGAATCGATAGTATTAGCATCGATGAAGATCCCTCCGAAACAAAATAATGATAAATGAAATAACTTGCATATTAATAAAATTTCTTTGCAAATTTTTATCCTTTTAGAAATTAAGATAGCATTCATTTATGTTTACTCAAATCGAACTGTTTTTTTTTAATATGAAACACATATTTAATGCATGCATATATATGTGTGTGTGTGTGATGTGTAAGTTCGTAAACAGAATGATAATGGTTTAAAATTAAATTAAAACAAATTCAATCACCCTTAAGTTTATTAAAATGTATCATGATTAATTATGAATATGATTTTTGCACATAACAGAAATCTTTATAATACACACAAAGATTTTCTTATCATTAACTTGAAAAGACATTTATATACGTTAATCGGTCAGATGTATATTTATCATTTTATTCCGTCAAACAAGTACATAGTCTTGTAAGAATTTGACTTCGGAGACTAATAAAATAACAGAAGTGGAAATGCTACGTTCGTATTTTCTAAAACTTAGCGGTGCTGATACAAATGTCTTCTTCACTTCTTTTTCAACAACCTCAATAGTAATCCGATAAAGAATAGAATCCAAGCGAAAATTTACTTTTCCATTGAGATGCATAGATTAGCCCAAGGGATTTTGTCCGGCGTTTATTGTTCTGTGCCGCAGACATTAGATTTTGTATTTGAGATAGAAATAAATAATGAGAATGCAATATGTAACTTGACCGGCAAGTCCGCTAAATGAATGGGATCGAGAGAGTTACAAGACATGATGATCGAAAATACTTCTCCACGAAAAAAAAAAAAAAAAAAAAAAATCAGGTGATGGTCGTAACCTCTTCACGCAGAGAGCAAACCGAAGAAGTTGGATTTAAGGTTCGTGACCCGAAACCATACGACACCGCAGCACGTGAATTATTTTTAAGAAGTTTGGAACGAAATTCACATGTCATTCAGTTCGAAATGTGCGATGTTGCTGACACCACATGAATTGTTCTGTTAGCCATGCTTGTCTTCGCCATAGGGGTCTTGTCAGGTCCTCTTTCAGGTTTCCCATAACACGGTCCCTCTGCCGGATGTATCCAGCCTTGTCACGAAGTTAAGTTCACTTTGCATTAAATTTTTAACCGTTTAAAAGGAAAATGGTTTTTTCTCTTTAGCAATCTTCTTCCATATGTTACGTTATTTCCGCCTTTCGCTGTCACAGGAAATGCTGCAGCGATTATTCTCGATTTTAATTTCGCGTGAGAATTTGACCAGTTTCATTTATTTTTCATTTCTTTTTTTTATAAATTTAAAAATGAAAAAAAAAAATCGAAACTTTAAAAATTTAATTTTGCGTGGACGACAGTCACTTACCACCAAAACTTTCGACAATCAACATACTTTTTTCTCTGATTCTTTTTATTAAAGGAGTTCTCGTATAATTATTAAAAAAGTTTTTGAAAAAATTTTCATTTTGTGCTTTTTATAAGTGTATCATATTTGGCGAAATATAAAGAGCTGCTGCATTCTTTCAAGGGATAAGTATGAATATGGATACGTTTTTGAAGGTGATGCTACATGGGATACCTTATATTAAATGATTCATACTTTCTTTAAAAAATAAACATTTGTATGTTCTCCTAACTAATGATTTTTATTAGCAAATTTGATGTTCGCAGTAAATTTAAAATCTCAAGGGAAATTATATTTAATTTACAAATTTACCAGAAAAAAAAGTAAATTTATTTTTTTCTGACCGTCCATAAACGCGATTGCTTTTGCCATTGTTAATGTTTATATTTCTAATGTTTGGGACTCATGTACGAAGCAGAAAAACGGTAAAAGTGTAAATAAATTTCTTTTTCAAAGCTTATAAGACTTTTTAAGCCAATGGCACTACTCTGTGCTTAGTTCACCGGATTTTTAATGGAATTGTGTTGTAACTCACTCTTCATTGTTCCCATAATGAGTTTTTTACTCTTCTCCTTTCTGCTTTCGAATCTCTTGTTATTTCTCTCACCTCAACAACTTCACCTTCTTTACCTTTATCATTGTTAACTTTTATTTTAATTGATCTCAATTAATGTCAATAGCTCTTAATAAGAAACACCGTCAATCTTCGTCTTTTTATGCTACTCGATGGTTTGCAAATCAAGGGGCGCAATTTTAAATTTGCACATTTCTCTCCTTCCTCTAGCAGAACGTCAAATCCAGCGTCAATCCCTCGGCGGATCTTTCGCCGCAATCGCCCATCGATGCCATTACTTCCCCGACAAATTTCATTTCTTACAATTTCGGTTTAAACATGTAAATGAAACTGCATCGCAATGATCCGCATTATATAAACTCGATGCGATGATATTTTTTTTTTTTACTCAGAACCAAATTTTCCCTTTTATCCGGGGAACGGATTTAAAAAAAAAATAAAGCGAATTTTTTTGGAAAAAGAAAATGTCGCAGAGACGACAAAAATTACAAAAACTAAGGTAAATTTTTCATTGTGGATCTGCAATGCGAACGTCCACGGGTAATTTACAGAAAATATTGATAAATACTTGGACTGCATTTTAAATGGAACATAATTCGATGATGCTGTGAGTCCTGAATGACGATTCCCGGATTTGGTGTTCGTACATGTACACATGTTCTTCAAATTTAATGCAAGGTTTAGGTTACCCAAGACGCGCGCTCCGTTCTTTTCGAACAGTGCGGATCAAGGGAGCGACCGGAACCGTTTTCGGCCTAAGCTCAGGCAAAACTCCTTTATTAGAGAGGTCAACTCACAACCGGCTCAGCTCCGAAAACGCCTTCCTCGGTTTTCTCGACTCGTTCTCTATCATCCTCATCTAGCTTTTGCTCTCGGTGCCCTCGGCCTTATCTCTCTCCGCTTCCTATAAATATTATTCAAAAAATGAGCCACAACTAATATCCTTTTACTATGCCTCCTTTCCATGTTCGGTCACGGATGAATCCGGCGTTGCACACGGTTTGCCAGTTCGGAGCATGTCTTTTGGGCGTTTCTCTTTTTTGGATTCTTTAATTGGAAAATTTTTCCAGCAATCCTTTCATGTACCGCCGGATTAGTTTTCTTTACCCCTTCACCGGTAAAAAAAAAAATTCCGATTTTCCGTCCGGAATCCCGCTACGTAAACCGATCGATTTTCCTTCGCTTTTTCTTTTCGGCTCCGACTGCCCAGGCATTCAAACAAGTGTCCCCCCCCCTTAAAAAGCACGTTCGCGGGAACTGTTGGAAAGTTTGCAGGGGCTACTGGAAATGGAATCGGAGGAGGAAAAAAATAAAAATGTGAATTTGTCCGTTGAGGTTCAAATCCGCGAGAGATGGGTTTCAATCTACGGGAATGTAATGAAAATAGAACTGCGCTTAATTTAATGCCGGAATAAGGTTATCAAATAGCGGACAATGTGATTTTAAGGTCGTTATCGGTCAAAACGAAGATACACCTTAGTGTGTAACCCATTGCCAATATTAAGTCGTGTTTTTTTCTCAGCACTTGAAACTCATCTCCCTCCGAGTCGTAAAGTCTCTTTACGATTAATTCGGAATATAATATTTTTCTAAGCCCAGAGAAAAATCGCAGAATATAAATTGACTGGAAATTCGTGTCAGGCAGTACACATCTGGAAGCGTTAGTAATTTCTTGAGATCCGGCAAAAACCGAAGATCCACGCGGAAAGTTTTAATGAGAGGCGTCGACAGTTACGGCATCAGTTTGTCGCTCACCAAAGGGCATTTGCCATTATTGGCGTACTTTTTAAGAAATGATGTCACTGGCAAAGGACTTTCCAGTTTCTTTTTGGATGATAAAAACTACGAGGAAAGATAAAAAGAAAAAAAAAATCCACAACGAATAAGGCGCTCGGGAATGAGATAAATGGTACTTTTCACTTGAATAACCGGTTACTATTAACAAGCACAGCCAAATGAGAAGTATTACTTTATGTTGAATACGTAGGAAGCTCATTTTTATATTTGGTGATGTATGAGAACAAAATACCGCATTGTCCTTTAGTTTTATATATCGGTATGCACATCGCTTAACACTGAATTTCATTTTGGCCGTTAACCCAAAGCTTTCCTTTTCGGCTCTCATTATATATTTCGCTTCTTAGTTAATTTCAAAATGTTTAAAAGCGATGCCTGTAGCAGTTACTTTTTATTTAAAAAAAAAAAAAAATCCTGCAGCATTGCAGAGAATTCCTGTAAAACGTTAATGAAATGACAATATTATTTTTAAACATATACACCCGTGGACTTTGATGTGTTATGCTCATCACAAGTGATAGGAGAATAATTTTCGTTAAAATATGGAGGTAGAATTTTTATGGAAACAGTACAATTTCTGATACCGAATGTATGTATCTCGCATTTCTTTAAGTAAATGAATCATCAACTGAAACGGTGATGTAACGATGCTGCACAATTAATATAAAATACCGATCGTGGAACAATAAAAGAGCATAAAATGGATCGTAAAAGCAGATGGCCATGCTGTATTATATATTTTGTTATGACATGCACTTGAATAATGAATGATTCATGGTTTTGTAGTTCGATGCTTCGCGCTCGGTGACATCCCTACGTAATGTAATATGTTTTTTGGAAGCTAATAAAATTTTTCCTATTCTAATCAACTTATTAAAATTTCAATAATCATTTAAGGTTCCTTTTTAAGCGTATTTAAATCTGTGTAATAATCGTAATAAAATTTAAATTCAATATAAACTACTGATTTTTGGTTTACATTGTCGACTGAAGCGGAAATATATTATTCATAATTTTTTTCACAAATTGGTAAAAGCATTTAATTATACGAAGCAATTTTCTTTAATCAAACATTAGCAATCAATATATATATGTTGATGTTTTACTTATAATTTTTTAGTTTTGTTGTACCAACCATCTGTTTATTCGGCACTTAAACATTACCATGCTGCTGTCTTGGGCTGTTTAGTTTTTAAAGTCCCAATATTATACCCAGTACTATGCATCTGTATGAAGCTCAATTATGACGAATTTAGAAACTTTAAATTAATGACATTCATGTAAAAAAGTTATTTTTCTCATTTGTTCAAATTCAGTGTATGAACTTGTGATTCTTTTGCAAATAGAAATAAAATTAATTTCAATGTGTTTCAAGCCTTTTTTTTTTTTCGAATATCATTCCATTTTAAGCAGCTTTACAACCAGTAATTAAATACCGAAAATTAATGTTAAGTTCTGTTTGTCGATTAAAAATTTAAAAGGCTTTTGTACGTAGCATGTCCGCAATCGACGTGTGTTAATAATTTTGGAAGATTGGAAGCAATTTTATTGATTTGCTAAAGAACAAAGATCACTTTTGCCAAGCGCCGAATATTTTACATTCGAAGTTTTCTTCAGATCGAAATGGACGAGGCGGGGAGAATTCACAAATATGAATAACAGCAGGAGCATGCTTTAGCAATAATAATGTAATTATTTCATAATATATGTAAAAATGTGATAGGTCTAAAAACAATATTATTGTTGTATATAATATGTTGTAATAATATGTTCCAATATTATTGGAAAGGTGACAAATTAATGAACATTGTGGTTGGCTAACAAATGGGCTTACTTGATTTGGGAAAAAATTTTCTGCATATCATACTGAGGGGTAATCAGCAAGTCTAATACGCCTAACTGGCCCTGAACTGGGGCAGCACTTGTTTCGTGAGACCTTTGGGCTTACAGCGAAAGAAAACGCCCAACAAAACTGCCTCAGGAACCAACTTTCATCGACCGTTTGACTGATGTATCGCAATGGAGTTGGATTAGAATGGTGAAGAATGTTTATAAGGACCTTTAACTTTTCGATATAGATCATTGAAATCATATAATAAATTGCTTGAGGGAATCGTCATGGCTAAAGACATGACCGCTTGCAAGACACAGAGAGAAAATTTCTATTTCTATTTTGTGCTCTCACAGTCATAATATTTTAATAATATCGTTACGTCTAACAAAAATATAAATACCAACATCATCACCGTTTAAGATGCAAACGAAACACTGCGAAACAAACTTTGAAGAATTACGATGTCCGGATATATGAATGTCCGAACGTGTACGGACATTACGGTAAATGATGTACATTGTTTCGCAAAAAATTTTAATATCATAACTGCATCAAATAGTTTGATGCAGAGCACAATGCAATATTAATAAAAGATTTATATTTTAAAATTTTGCGATTTGATTTTAAGTGAAATACGCTTTACGAAATGAATAACTTGAGACTTTAGTATATCTTAGCTCACGATATCCTCCTTAAGCATTCCACTCTCGCTCTTTTGAATGGAAGAAAATTGTGATATTTGCTAACCGAGGTTCATTTTCAGCCTAACTTAGCGGATTGTCAGCAAACAATTTTCAGCCCTTTTACGCTCCATAATTTTATTATGGATCCCATAAACGCTCATAAAGGCTCTTTTGCATCATTTTAAATGATGCGAAAGATTATAACTGATTGAACCACAAATTTCGGCTCAAATTTGAATTTCTATTTCCGAAATTACATTCATCAGTTAATGTTTGAGTCTCGCAATTACATTTCAAAAAAAAAAAAAATAAAATAATTGTGGTCTGCCAACTTTAGATATGATCAATCTCGACGAGTTAGGAAAATAAATTTAATTTTAATACAATATTTTAAACCACCGCGTTTCCTGTTTAACGGCGCAATTTAATTATGTTTACATGATGTTAAAAAGTCAAAATTACATTTTAAATAATTGTGAAATTTTGAAATTTATTTATTCTACTCTATTCCAAGTTCCAAACATTCGGAAAAATTTCCCCGTTAATGTTGTTAGTATCAAGATTCAATTTATTTAGGTTAATGTTTGCAATATGAATAATAACATCGAATTTATGCGTTAATGCTGTTTATGCAGTAATGTGAATCGAAACAAGTTTAGAACATGACATAATATTATTGCCGAATCTCTCATTATTTTATGTTTTATCGCTTGTTTTTATGTTGTATATAAAATACTGAAAAAATTTATTATATTAAAAATATTTTACTATGATTTCAGAAGTCTCACCGATATTAAATTGTCATTTACCAACCCAGTCCTCATATATATGCCCAAAAATGTTCCTAACATTTTTCGTCAATTCATTTCATTACTTTTTTTTTCAATCCAATCGACTTTTAGAAAACATAAAATTTAAAGTATTTTTATTGCGGCGGAAAGTCGAGCAAGCAAAAATTTTAGTAAATCGAATTTAATGATATTACAGGACTTATTAGGGTATACAGGTATAATAAGTAAAGGTGAGTTTATTTCATCTAGCATGTGCCGTTACTTTAGCGGAAAATAAATGATAATGCCATTAACTATGATTAAAAATGATTTGAATGCGATTACAAACGTATATTACCAAGTCACATCAAACAGCTTCCGAGTTCACTGTTAACAATGTTTTCTTGTTTTACGAGAAGGGAAGACATTTGGTTAAGGCATATTCGGGCCTCGGGTTCTTCGCCATTACATAAAGGTGAAATTAACTTGCTTGGGACTATTCGAACGTGCTGGCACAGGACGAATCAAATGCACGAGCCCAAAATGCTGACTGTATAAATATCAAATCAATTAAAAAATATTTTCCCACACCTGAAACCATCCTTCGAGTGATATTTTTAAGCAATTATTCGCAATTACGAAGAAACTCGAAACCCATAATCCCGGAGAATGATGAAAGGCAGAGGGGCATGTTTAACTTATGAGGGCGAGGAGTGTGACACGGATGCTGGGGACGTGATTCAATCAGGCGAATGACTTCTGTTTTCCACCGTTACCGCACAAAATCTGAAATCACCGATTATGGAAAAAATGTTCTTGTGAATGAATGGAGCGAAATCGGATCACGTTTTCCATTGATTTTCGATCTGGGGCCTGTCCCACATCAACAGATGAGAAGAGCGGAAAAGAGAGTGTCACGAGAATCCGGAGATGTGCCCGGGACAATGACAGAGTGCATTTCTTCCTACAGAATTTTTTTCCAAAGTGATTCTTCAAATCGCGACTGAAAAAAAAAAAAAAGGATAATTTCCCGCATGATCTTGGCTTGGCTGTGCACTCAGAACGGTCCGTCGGATGAACCGAAATTCAGAAGAAGAACTCGAACGTGTCCGATGGAGAGGTGACGGAGTCAGGGAAGCACAACTGGGAGATTACGTTACATTTTGTTAGTTTTCTAAAGTTATATC
This sequence comes from Ricinus marginatus, assembly GCA_028565995.1. Taxonomy (NCBI): domain Eukaryota; kingdom Metazoa; phylum Arthropoda; class Insecta; order Psocodea; family Ricinidae; genus Ricinus; species Ricinus marginatus. The sequence continues at coordinate 4,513,283 of JAOWBB010000005.1, forward strand.
TAAAGTTTCGAAATTTAGTTCTTCGAGGCACAAACAACACGCATCTTCCACACAAAGATAAATTAATCCGTTCCCGAAGTCGATGCATTCATCTTTTCAGTCAATCATGCATCTTCAGGTCTCCAGAAAGCGATTTACATGTATGTAACCGAAATTGGTTAATGAAACACCGATTAACGCTTAAGTTGCAGATAATGTGCAGCCTGATCCCGCAAAATATCTTACGTTATTACGTTAATTATTTCAAGTTACTAAAAATTAATAGTGATGGATAACCGTGAAATAACATTTATAATTAAAAAAAAAAAAAAAAGATCTTTTAGAGATATGATTAAACAGTATATTGATGCTTAATTTTTCCAGTATTTGCGGTGTGATGTTATATCGGAAAAGATGTTGCCTTTAAGTTAATCCTAAAAGAGAATCCTAAATAGAGCAAATTTCGATATTTTCCGGAGCAATCATAACAAACGAACTTTTTTCTCCCGGCTTAAAGTTTCAAAATTTAAGTCATCGACGAAGGTTCAGAGCGATACAATCTTTAAGATGCAACTCTAAAACTAAGAAAAATATTTTAATAATTTCATTCTTATTGTAAAGTGCTTTCAGTTGCGGAACCCCATTTGACTGCCAAGTTTAGCATTTGCTTTACGTTTGCAACATTTTCCAAAGGCGCGATTCAAAAGTCTGGTCGTAAATTTTCATCGAGATCAAGCAATCTTTATGGAAAAAATATTGAACCGGAATCTTAATTTACGAGCACTTAGATTTCTTTTTCTCCAATATGATTAATGAGGTGGGGCTTGAAATCGACAGAAATTGAAAGATTAAGTGTTGAGTGAGATATGTTGATGGCATGATAAGCAAGTAGTCTTGGAATTGTTCATATGTTGAACAAAATACATCAACTGACGCCGTGCAGGCATCGGCAAGCGATTTCAGCCGAAGGATCGGTTACTGAAATCGGTATTAATAACACCTATTTCCTTGGGTTTTCCATTTTTTTTTTCAGGTCCTGGCCGCAAAAAAGAAAAACTGCAAGGAAAAATAAAAATTTTTCATACCTTATGAAGTCTGGAAAACGCGAAGTTTCCTTAACCGCGGAAGCGTTCGATTCGCAGTTGTCCCTTCGACCCGGATGATGTCTCTTGAATCTCTGTTCCCTGGCAATTTTCGAGTTTTTCACGTTTCTTTCGATCTCCGGTGAATATTCCGAGGATGTCGAAAGGCTGTCATCGTCGGTCGTCCCGAACATTTTCGCAGACCCGGACGGCAATTTCGGGCCGTCCCCCCCTTTGCCGCAGGCATTCCTGTCGTCTTCTGTCGTTTCCTTCGCCTCCTCCTTAAATTCACGTATCTTGCTCGTGTTGTCTGACCCGTCATTCGCGATCCCATCTTCGATAGACGCCTCTTCGCTATTCGGGGATTCGTTTTCCGTGGGATCCTCCCTGCGGATTACTGTGCCTTCCAGATTTAGAGATAAAAAACCTTTAGATGAATTCATTGTTCATATTCAAATCCCTCACCCTGAAAAAGGAAAGATATTTCCTCACTTAAATTGAAGAAGGATGATATTTTATGTGAAATTTAACTCAATCTTAGGACATAAATTACAGTTTGAAACAGGATTAGATAATGCGGAGAAAAATCAGGATCTTAAGAATGAAACAATAATATTTATTTTATTAGCTAAAGGTGTAATTTCGTTATTCCAATTAAAAAAAAATGTAATAAATACTGATAGGTATTATTTCTTTTAAATTGCCCACATGATAATTTTCTTAAGTTCACTTAGAAAATTAATTTAGCATATTGGTTGTATGTTCTTTTATTTTTGCATGTTATGTGTGTTTTGAAGAAAATAATCTTTAATAAACCATTCGTGACAGAAATAAAATCTTTGAACTTATTTATATTTGCATATAACTTTTTGATTGTCTGAGAATGTTCTTGTCTGAATAATTTTGGATCCAGAGAAGAAAAATTTTACATTTCTACATTCACACAAATAGTAACGAACAATAAATATAATGGCAGTGAATGCATCTTAAATTACAAAAATCACGAAATAGTTTTTTTGCGCTTATTATTCGGTTGAAAAAAAAAGAAAAAATTTTTGTTAGTTTCAAATGTGGAATTAAATTTTTCGCTTCTTTTGCATTAAAATTATTGCAAAATAATTTTTTTTTTGCTCTAAATTTACATTTCATAAAAAACGTTTTGAATTTTTTCCAAAAATGTTTACCCTCGAGGATAACATTATGCAAAATTCGGTGTTATGTACTGTACCATTAGCGAGTAAATAAATGGAGCGACTCTGAAAATTAAGTATAATTAATTACTCGAATTTAAAAACATATGTAAATCCATGTATATCGCAATTGTCAAAAAAGAAGATGCATCAAATTCATCCAGAGGATAATAGAAAAAGAGAAAAATTCGAAATTTTGAAAGTTACAATGGAAACTTCTCTTTTGCCGAAAATCGTCGGTGATAGCCGGGAGACTTGCCTCCGAAACGGGGTAAAGCTGAAAGCAAAGTTTTACCATCTTCAAGACCTTAGGTTGGCGCATGTGGAAGAAAAAAAAAAAAAAAAAGAGGAGCTGCGAGGATCGGATTAATGGGTAATCTTTCAGAATGTAAAGTAATGAATTTATATCTTGTTATTGTTGTATTTTAGATTGTGAAAAAGTCATTAAGGGGTGTAATAAAACAAATCCGAGGGTTATTAAATTAAAAAACAGGGATGCCGGCAGAAGAACGGGAGATGCGGAAAAGGAAGGAAATGTCATTTTTAATTTCATTTTTCAGAACTTTCTTAATCCTCGACATCGCGTCTGTGATTAAATCCCTTGATGAGATGGTAGGGACACTAATTCTAACATAAATTACTCAACATTAGAATTAGCAGACTTTAAATGTAAATTCCGGCTTTTTTTTTTTTCTCTCCGAGCCAAGATGCTGCCTCGTTCCTCGGAAGATCCCGGTTTTATGGCTTGCTGCGGGATGTCACCCAATGCCCCTCGTTAATGAATAAATACGGAATCGTTTCCTTGCTTTAATTTCCCTTTGATTTTAATTTAACATTAAAGCTAAAATTTCATTTGCGATCGGTCTTAACTTCGGGCGGAAAGAAGAACGGACTCATGACTTGCTGTAGGATTTGAAGAAAAATGTAGCATCCAAAAACTAAACAAATCAAACTAAGTGAATCGTATAAAGTCAAGAAAAAATGCGAGTAATATTTAAATCGATCGGATTCATGCTAGGTCAAAGCATTAACTACTACTTTCTTTTAGGAGTTAGAGTTAAATAGTATAAAATTTACCATTAAATACTTTACTTATATCCAGAAATGCGGGACGGTGAATATTTTTCATGTAAGTGGAATTTTTCGTTTTTTTATACAGATGAATGTACGGATAAATGAAAGAAATGAATTTTCTTCAACATGAAAGAACATTCAACAAGATGGAGATGTCGAGGGAGATCGTTCTATCCGTTGTTCAGTAAAAATACGTACTCTTAGTTTCTTCAACTAAGAGTTACATATCACATATATATATCATATATATGTGAGTATCACATATCACGTCGCACTATCACATATATATATCGAATTGGTAGCTTATGTAATTATGAAGTCATTTGAGTGAATAAAAAATATTTAGTTTCGTCGCGAATTATGATTGTATAGTAACGAAAGGACATCAAAAAAATGACTTTAAATAAAAATTGTATGAAAGAAATTAACCGAATGTCGCGACTTCATTATTGCCTTTGACAAATAAGCTGAGTATATTTAGTAATGCACAACAATAATGTCTTGTGAAATATTTAATTCTATCATGCAATTTCGCTTAAAAAAATTTCGGATGTAGCATCGCAGGACAGATGAATATCGACAGGATTAGAACAGAGAAACAAAAAATTTTCACGAATGCCACGGTTAAATAAGCAGCGCATTAATGCATGAATTATCTGGCATCAAAACACCATGAAATTTGTTCAGATAAGCTCGATAATATAATATGATCCATCACGTCGCACTATCACATGTATATACATCAAATTGGTAACTTATGTAATTATGAAATCATTTGAGTGAATAAAAAATATTTAATTTCGTCGCGAATTATGATTGTATAATAACGAAAGGACGTTTAAAAAATTAATAATTAATGAACGAAACGAATTACATAAGGTTATTAATAAGATTTTGAAGGGAATGGTGCTTATTAGAAGATGCAGGGGATGTTCCTGTTTGTTATTAATATCTGAATGTGCAGAGCCCGTACCAGTCACTATTAATTCTAAATCTTCTTATCAGTTCATTGTTTCCCCAAATTTTTTACGACAAAAGTTGCATTGAGGAAAATGACAGTTTCGATTTAATGAATACGATGATTTTCCGTGGTCGAAAAGTAATGAACATTTTTCGCTACGTTTCGGATTCATTTCTAAAAATATATATATATATACATATACTTTTACGTAGGGGCAAATGTTGGGAGACCGCATATTATAATGCGCCGCCTTTTCCGAAAACCTTCCTCGGTTCTCTAACATTGGTCCTTTTTTTTTTTTCCTTCTTGCCTCTTACCACATTACCTAAGGAGAAAAATCACCGCAATGGTTATCATCCCTTTTATGCGATTTGCTGAGTCATTTTTGATCGTTTTCTTCAACAACCTTGCTCCTCATTCAAGAACGAGCCCATTTTACGAGTCGAAGCCTTCGATTTCTCGTTCTTCGCCGAAAGAAAATGAATTTTTATGTTTTCAGATGGGTCGGTCGAAGCAGGAAAATGAATTGCGGAATCACACCAGGAGGGCCTTTTTATGGCATATCATATTAAAATATGATGGGCCTATTTCATCCCAGAAGATATTTAAGAATGAAGCCTTGCGGCGTGCGCAATGTCGAAAATAATGGATTTCACTGTCACATACCTTTCAATAAATCAATTACTTAAAAAACAGTGACTTAAATAAATTTATATTTATGTAATAAATGAAATTGTAATTTTGGAGTAAATTTGTTTGTTTATTTTTCGATCGACTGCACCTAACGGAAACTTGACCGAGCTAATGCGTCCATATTTAAAATCTGCTGACACGATTTTCCTTAGCACCGGATTTCTTTTTCTGTGTTTTCTGTCGGGGAAATTGCCTCGGTTTTTTTTTTCTTTTTTTGCGAGATCAACTCACGTGCGTTTTTACACGATTAACATTGATGTTGAGCGTTGGAGATTTTCTGAAATGTACAATTACAATACTTTTCGGGGGAATGGCATCAGTTCTTGGTAGTAAAAAAATTATGTAATGTTTATCGCAATTATGAAAACCACTTGAAAAACTGGAAGATGTTAAATAAAGATTTTGAGCTATGAGAAAAAGATCGGGAGATGCCCCCGATCAATGAGAATTGTAGCATTTTGAGGGAACCAAATTTTGCTCTGGTCTACGGTCCAAGAATAAAACTCCTTTTATTTCCATCATTCCAGTTTAAAACTTTAATTATATATAATTTGTAAATGTTTTGCACTTTTTATACATTTATTTTAAGCACAAGAGTTTACGAGGAGAGGACAACTTTTTCTAAATGGTGATCATCTAAGGTCAGGAAACAGTTAAAAATCAAATGACAGAGGAAAGAAACTGGACTGAAATATCTTAAAATGATACTCTCTTTTGCCGTCAACAATAAAATAAATTCCCAGGCCACTTTAGAGTTATACCGAAATGAATATTGTTAAGAATCCACTTTCTATCATGCTCTTTTTTTGCTGCAGTGATCACCCTGAATAAGGAGTGACCATTTAATTATTAATTTCACACGATTCGTATTCATGACTGGTTTTCTTAAGGTTAAGCAATGTGTTATTAATAATTTTTTTAACGTATGAAATATATATATGAATTATGCAATTTATTACATTTTATCTAAATATAATCCAACAGCCGGTCCTATATTCTAATAATTGGTGACATGCCGAAATTAAAAATTTTTGTTTAGATTGTTTTCTCCTTCTAACTCGTTTTAATATAATATATATAATAATGAATGATCGATATCAATTCAAACTGAGAATCGCTATTTATTAATTAGTGAACCCATGTTCGTAGGAAGACCAATTCAAATATGAAAAATATATTTCATTCTCAACAATCTAAAAAAACTCGAAAAAACTTTCCCGTTATATTGAGACTGGAAACATTATAAAATCGAAAATGAGAATAATTGATTTTCAGATTTATACGTAAATAATAATACTTTATGCAAGCTGCAATATATCATAATTAACTGAACTTAAGAACCGAACTTTTTATATATTTACAAAAAAATGTAACTAATTGACTTTTACATTTAGTACGATCTGGAAATTTCACGATAAATATTTCTGGCCATAGATGTTTTATTTCTGTTCAATTTTCATTAAAATGTTCTTAGTTTGCAAATGTTTGCTTTTTCACCTTTGACTTTAATCCTCATGTCCAGAAACGCCACATGATACGTTATCATTAAATACAAACCGCTCGATTAGTGCTTCCGGAGGATGTCTCTTCCCCGTAGGAAAAAAGAGAAGCGATACAATTTGTTTGAATGTCATTACGAGCTACATTTCTGAATGTTTTTGCTCAACGACAGCAGTGAGCAGCGTGAAGGTGAATTTAGAGTTTTTCTGACTTGAAATTTTAACTGTGCTGTTTCAATAGTCACGGTTATTTAATGATAACCGAGAGGACCAGTCACTTATCAAATCTCACCAAATTTAAAAGCATCATCCGTTGCCGATCAAAAATTTTTAAACGTATTTTCGACGATAAAAATTTCTGGATCCCGTAAACGGGATCGCAATGAAAATTAATATCTAAAGATTCCCGGCCACAGTTTTTTCATGGAACAAAATAAAATTGACCGATGCATGTTTCTTCTTTCGAAATTCGTTTCCAGCACAAAAGAGCGCGTCATTATGATAGAATGAAAGAAGTCCAAAAAAATTCCGTAGATCAGGAGTTTGCAGTCTGAGGAAACCGGGACAAACTTTGTCACGACTTACATTGACAGTTAATGCTAAGTTTTTTATTATTTTTTTTTTCTCTCTTTTAAACTCCAGAGAGATTCTGCGTGTAACTCCTACTCGGATTCAAAAGCAAAGTACTCCTAAAAAGAAAAAATTCCTCAAGAAATTAATCAGCCATCTCAGAGGAGAACCAGATTAACCTCTGAACCTGTGAAATGTTACTTAAGATTCCACACGTAAACCTACATTGGAAGTTTTTATCATGCACGTAGAGAGAAAAAAAAAAAATAACCGAGCCTGATTCTTCTTAGCGGTGTCAACCTTAGAAATACCGAGGATCGAGGAATACCGGCCCTATTTTGGGGAATTCGTACAATAATATATTATCCGTTGGAAATATATAACATTTACCAATCTCCATCTGTCTCTCGGCATCATCCGCTATAAGTATGTAAGTTGAATTAGCCAGCATTTCTATTATCAAACATTCGAACTTAAAAGTTTGAAATTTTTGAGACAATCGTAAAAAGTGATTTGATACCGGTATTTGTTCTGGTCGCTGAACATCGGGGAAAATCCTTTAAGGTATTTCAATCCTACTAATTTTGCGTTTTTGGTTCCATTTTAATTATGAAAAATCATAAATCGTCCCAAACTAACCGAATGAATTTTAAACTTATACTTAAACCGGAACCAATTTCACAAAGAATTGGCAATATCTCGGTGCTGTTTGATTTCATCAACATTTTAAAAGGCATTTTGAAGTTTGACTGCAAATTTAACGCGGGCACTTGAATATTGCACAATTATATATTTGCTGATCTTTCATACTTAAACTCCCCTAAAAATGAATTCAAAATTGATAGCAAAACCCTAAAGCTTTCGATCAGCATAAAACTTGCGGGTGTTTTCGTAATGATATATTAAATTATCGTTCCCGGAGAAACATCTAATGAAAAGCCGTAATGTAAAGCAAAAATATATTAATTGCCAAAGGAATTATCTAAATATCATCTAAAATCCGTATTTATTGATGTCACGGCAAGGGAGAGGTATTCTTTCGTGGAAAATATCACTTCAAAAGCCAACAATTTAATTTTTCAAATCACTTTAGGGAAATCAACTTGTAATATTTCACTTTTTACCATTTGAATTGAACACCTTTGGCCTTGCAGAGAAAAATAACATTCTATGCAATTTCGTCTTTTAAACCGAAAATGCTGGACACAAAAGAATTTTATTTCCATTCTTCTTTTTTCGCCTAATGGGAAATGATAATATCAAATGATACATGTTACCAAAAACGTGATGTTGTGGAATTGAAATTCTTAATGACAATGGCTATTGAAAAGTGATTGAATCAGAAGTCAAGATCCACGGCTGTGATGGATTCTTCGCCAATGGCTTATATACAAAATTAGTATGTTATTATCCTATTTAGGAAAAAAGTGTTTCACACTAGCTGCTTCGTACTTCATTAATAATTTTTTCGTAATGATTATATTCATTTACATTTAAAATATATACATGTTTTTTTTTTAATTCGAGAATAATAATTTTAAATAAATAAAATAAGTCTTCCAATTCGAAATAACTAAAAAGGGGACTGAATTTATTTTGTTTGAAAATACGGATTTTTATTTATAACATGTATGGAGTTTCATAAAAGAAAAAAATCTATAAAAATGAGTGTTGACTTGATGACATGTATTCATTTTATATGTGAATGCAATTGTGAGTGACAGAATTTGAATAAAAAGCGGACGAAGGGATTCGTCAGGTTTTCGGAGGGTTTTTACGTAGCGCATTGTGCATGGTAACTTTAAAAGTTGGTGCAAGACTGGGGGCGATCTTCCGACATCCAGAATCGGAATCAGCTCGAGGAAAAAAGACAGGCTATCCATCATCAAGCAGTCGGGGAAAATGTGCCCGGAAAAACGACAGCGGCTAAGCACACCCGATTGGTTCTTTGTGAAATTTAAAAATTATGAAAAAAAAAAAAAAAAAGAAGCCCGGACCTCAACGGGAAAATTAGAATTTGAAATAAAGTTGACACTCGGTCCTGAGGGAAATTCCGATCAATAGCAGAGAAGATGGAAGCAAGGGTGGATCGTGTCCTCCGGCACCATTCAACATCCCTGCGTCCCGCTATCACCAGTTGACATTTAAAATTTGCTGATGAAAAACCGGCTTCGGCTCTCTTTCTTCTTTCACGGCCTCCCTTGCATTATTCATGTTTTTTAATCAACGGAATTGAAAAAAGCAGTTTTCGCGACAGCAGAACAAAACCGACAGCTTTATCGATTGTGACATTAATGTGCCGCGATCGTTCTGTCTAATGAAAAAAATGAGCCATTAAGATGTTTTACTCGCGTCCATACATCGGAATTTTGCCCTTTTTTTTTTTTTTCAACTGCGCCCCAGCAGAGCCTTCTGTGAACGTTTTCGCTGTTCGAAAAGGAATTCTTATGGCACGTCATGACCCTTAAAAAATTCATTTTAGTATCTCATCTTATCTTTATTTATCTTCTGGTCGTAAAACCGCAATTCCTGAATTCAAACTGCGTTTTTTGATATATATTTATACGTATTTCTTAAAGTCTCGCTTATGATCAATGGCATTGTAAAAAAAAATAAAAAAAAAAAAACAAGTAGTTCTTGGTTTTGCGAGTCAACTGGTTTTTCGGGATCCTTCTCCGTGTGGAAACTCTCATGTGCTTACCATTTGAAAATTAATAGCAACTGAGAAAAAGTTTGTGGACTGCGTTCGCTTTAGGAGAGTCGAAAGGTATATGACGTGTGCTAGAGTGTTAAAATAATGATAATAATATAAATCCAGAAAAATCGTTGCCCGTCTTTTCATTCACTTAAAATGGGAAGCTATTCATATACAACATAATATTTATATAAATACGAGAGGTCTTTACGTTAAAAAAAATAGATTTAATCTGTAATACAATTTTATTTTTTTCGATAAATCATCCAAGGAACACTACTTGATGCTTTGCGCTGAAAAAAAAATAAATCTTCCCCGTTACGTATGAAATGTTTTACACATGGACAACCGCACTTTTATCGGTGATACTAATTTAATATTCTTAGCATAAAATGCTTAATGTTCTTGATAAATTTTGCTGCTTAAATATTAATTACAATGAGTTACCTGTTATGAATTTAAAAATATAATACTGGAGTATTAGTGTCCGAACGGCTGATTAAACAGGAATTTATTATGCGAAATACTTTCGTATTAGATTAAAACTATTGCACTGAAGTTTAAAATTTATATATTTATACGCTGAAGAAACTGGAATGGCTTTTAACGTTAGACGATTCACATTATTAGCTAACTTTGACGTTTTCCAAATCAAGGTGGGAAGTTTGAAGGATAAAATACTGATTTATCGTAAGTTTTTAAATTTATTCTTGGTGCCAGGCTGCAAAAAATCAGCAATCTGACAATCCGAGAATTTGAATTAAGTTCCGAATCCCAAAATATTTTCTTCAAACCTGAAATCGCACAATTCACTTACACGTCCTTGGTTTAACCGGGATACGTCTTAGATTAAACACATCTAATTAGCAATTAATTAGTTAACTGAATATTAAACAACAAGTCGAGTTTCTTTTCAATGATAAAGCACTTATGAGTTGCCTTTTTTTTTTTTTTTTTTTTTTTTTTTTTTTAAGCGATAATTAGCACAAGAGAAATACCGAATTCGTTTTGCAACTGCGGAGCGATCTTACAACAGATTATTGATGAATGGTGGACAAGAAGAATCATTTATTCTTGTCTGATGAGAACATCATTTTCAAATTGCGTTGGTAGATGAATTGTTCCACTCGCTTTTTATTTGAATTCAATCTTATTTTCTAAGGTTTTAGAATGAGAAAATCATTTCCTAACAGATTTCCACATGATGATAGCACAGGAGAAAAAATATATATATATATATATTAACAACTTTTTCTTGATTTGATTTTTCTGCCGTGATGTTGCCGTTTATTCGAAATATTATTCTGATATCGAGTTTTGGAAATTAAAAAATGTTTTGCCATAGCATTCAAAAATTTCATGATTAATGCCCTTCTTATTTGCTGAACGGGAAATAATAGAAAATAATTTATAATTACTGTTTGAGAAACATACTTCTGAGGATTTCATTTCTGATTTAAATTAAATCTTTGCTCCTCGCATGTAAGTCGTTCATTCACGCTCAAAAAAGGGAAACTAACCCATTCATGGAGGCTCGATCATTGCTCAGAACATAACATTTTTGTATAATGTAAATCATATTAATATCCCAAAGTAATCTTAAAGAGAATAATATATTCGGTAAAATATTAAAATACTTAGTCATTAATTACTTTTGCCGATTTAAATTTTTAAGAAAATTTTAATATTACTTCCAGCAAACTTTGATAAATATATGTTGCATAAATTTTATTTGACGCACTAAGTAGATAATGGAAAGATAAATTGCAACAATTTTTTACTAGTATCTTATCGTTAATTTTTTTTTTTTTTTTACAAGAACGTAAAAATTAAATTTAATTCGCAAAACAAAAACAAAAAAGAAATGAATGTATTAACGTTTCTTATAATTTTTATATAATCGTTGGACTTCTCCGATTCTGCAAAGCATTTTATGAAAAACCAGACTTAAGTTTTTGATTGTCCGGGGTTATCCGGCATATATTTTTTTTCTTTAAAAAAGTGAAACAGTAAAAGGTTTTCAGGTTTGCAGAAAAGAAAGAAAAAATGCAAAAAATTTTTTACAATCGTTTAGACGAAACACGTTAAAAACAATTGGTGATAATTTTTTTTTTTTTGGAGCTTGTGGACGTATAATATAATTCTTATACAAAAATCGTTTTTCCTGATTCTAACTGAAACTTACCAATATTAAAATATTTTATCCGCTCTCGAATTCAATTTATATAAAAGCTTTTTTTTTTTTTTTTTTTTTTCTTTTAGCCTTTTACAGGATTGTCCCTTTCGGAAATTAATGTAAAAATTCGAAAAGAAGAAGGTGCTTTATTAAGTTACATAAATAAAATTGTGCTTCGGGAGGAACAAGATGCTTTTTGCCCTTGCCTTATAACCACGGTGTTCGGGGTGGAAACGATTCGCTGTTGGTGGGACAAAAATCACACAATTTTCCCCGGCCAGTTCGCGGGAATGCTGTCGATGGTTTTTTTTCGAAATCATCCGCTAAATTAGATTACCGTGCAAGGGACAAAATGAAGTGAAGACGTCTAGTGTCACGTCCGGGAATAATGACAAGTTAAACAACTCTAATGACTCTTATATTCTGTTTTATTTGTTCAGCGTGATCTATCGCTTCTTTTTTCATTTTTTTTTTTTATTTGATAATGGTATTATAATCATGACTTGATTTTTTTTTCATATTCCTTTGTCTTAAATCATAAATTATAATCGAAACAAAAATCATAATCTTAAGAACTGTATAGATGGTGCATTGTTAAACTAAAAATGTAATGTCTTGTGCTTCTCTAACGAGCTTGAAACTATCCATTATTCAGGATAAATCTACTTTTCATACGGGAATTACAATATTGATAACATTATTTTTCTTGCCTTTCTTTTTTTTTTCTTTTTAAATGACAGTGATCCATTTCGTTTGCTTTTCCGATGAGCGGTTACAGTTTAGGAATTATTTTTCGAAGCAAAGCATCGAATCTTGTTTTACAGGAGAAGACGGGCGCATGGAATGAGAGCAATAATTTTAAAATTTTCCCAGATTATCGCGGTGCAAGGAGTTTCAGTCGTCAAAATGTTCACGGAGGTTCACCACACGAAATTGCATGTGCATGATATACATTTTTGATGCATGTTTTACAGAGTAAAAAAAAAACTGTGATCCGCATGCGCCGAAGCTTTGCGCTTTTTCATTCTGCGCCAAATTCCAATCTAATGAACGGAAAAATATATCTTAATAAAATCTTACGTTTCAACAAAAGCGAAAGACCGAAATTATTTATCTAACAAGGGAAGAATCAGCCTTATTTAAAGTCCGATTATATTCAAATTGTCATTTATTCGTAAATTGCATCCCCATGATTAAAATGGTAATGAAGTCAATCAACCCTTGACAAAGAACAAGATCATTTACCGCAAATTTACCCTTTGCCTTTCATAAGGTTTCCCGACTTAAATTTTTTTTTATGGGGAGAAAACCTTTTTGTAGCGCATTTGTAATTACTTCGGGGGCGGATGTTTAAGCCTTACGTCCCTCCGCCCAATCAGCGCAGCCAACAGATAAAAAAAAAAAATGTCCTTACGCTCCTGGCCGTTTTCGATCCTTAAAATTCGAAATTAATTTTTTGGTCCGACAAATAAATCCGGCCAGGCGAAAGAGTGAATCGACAGAAATATTTGTGCTCCCGGTTCGCGACACGTGTAAAGGCGCATAAAACATTCATAATTGAAAACTGCGAGAGGAGGAAAATTCGATGCGAAGTTAATCATAAACGAACCAAGGCACGTCCGGACGAAAAATGAAGACCGTTCCCATATGAAGAAGGATAATGTACAAATATTGACGCATCCGTATAATGAACTTTGGAAAAAAAAAAAAAGAAAAAAAAAAACCGAGCACTGTTGTTATTATTAACAGTGGATCATGTCTTTGATGTGAACAGGGCAACACGATCCGAAGACGCAATGAGCGACATAACGTTGGTCGCTGATGGAACCGCAATGTATGTGAAAGCGACCATTATGATTTAGCTATCACAACGGAAAGTGAAACATTTTAAAGCTCTAATAAGTTTTTCACGAATTAAACAAATTCATTTTTTTAGGGGTAAGAAAAATCGTTATGATATTTAATAAGGTTTCTATACAAGCGGTCCGCAAATATCGGCTCCAATCGGTAAAATATGAAAAAAAAGAAGAAACCAGAAATCACCCCCGGGGGTGAACCAAGTCGAACTGGGGGTCCCACAACATACGAGACACTTCTCAAAGAAGTGTCTTTATTTTCGGTTTTGAAGGCGAGAGCCGCGGCTCAGGCGGTCCCACAGATCGAACTCGGTCGGCCATCAGTGGTTTGATCATACGGCAAGGGGCTGTTACTTAAATTTGCGAGGGATGCGCGAAAAGATATCATCGGTACGAGAAATCCAAAAACTGCATTGTTTGAACGCATAAAAACAGAAATTTATGTTTTGTTAAAAGATGCAACGACATTATGTGACCCAATGACTTTTCATAGTATCTACCCGAGAGCGAAGATCAATCTCAAGAGATGATCTGAAAGATGATATTAGGTGCAAGAAATAAATAAATGCCAAACGCGTTTTAATACGAGATTCCCGTTCCGGCATACCGCGAGGTGAAGCTCAAAGATATTGTAATAATATTAATTGTATTTGAATTGCGTATTAATTAAGGCACGGTACTCCCAGCCGGCAATAAAAAAGCGCCTTAAGGAAATAATTTTTAGTATGCATTAATGTTTATCTTTTATTCGAGATATCCGGCTAATAGGTTATAAAGCACTTTCAGACCGGTTTTTCTTCACTGACCGCTAAAAATTTTCTCCCGGGTTGCAGCAGCTCTCGAGGATTTTTTCCGTATATATTAATTTTACACATATAATTGATTTTTATGCATCGAAATCGGTTCTCCCGTTTCTCAGGCGCATCGTGGCGCTGGCGTTTTTTCGGGGCGCCGTTTCGGAAAAGCGCGGAGGAAGCGACGCGTCCGCTCGCGCTGTTTTGGCGCATTAGGTTTACAGCGTCTGTCGAGCTGCCGGGAAAGCTCCGGAACCGGAATGAAAATGAAAAGGAGATGTCGACGATAATATGCGGGTGCGATTGTGATTCCTGCGCGTTATTTTCGATAAACATTCATAACGGATCGTTGAGGCGAATCAATTTTTTTTTTTTTTTTTTTTCCTTATAACGCGATATAGCTTCCAGTGATGTAGGTGGTGCAACAAACCGAACCTTGAATTTTCAGCCATCTGAAAAGATGTTGATTTGGCTAAAGTGCATTCATTGTGTAACTATGAAAAAAGAAACGCCCAAATTGGAAATCTAATAATAAGAATAAATATTATTTGTGAATGCCGTGACTTAGCTCATAACGTGACATGCACAGTCCTTAGACGTGACGCAATCATCGGCTTAGGTGGGAACTGATTTTTGTTTCTTTTTTCTTTTTCCTTCCAAGTCCAATGACTTACACGTCGGGCCCAATAATTTAATTTACGAAAAGGGAGAAGATTATCATCGGAGCACGAGACACTTCAGGTATCGTGGTTTCTCCTTTTTCGACGAGAGCTCCTTCGGATCGGCTCGAGAAAAACTGAAGGAAAGGGATCTCGATTTCAATGCAAATTCACCTCCGGAGCTCCGCGGCTCAAAATTTCGGACAGATGAAATGAACGTTTGGAACTGTGTAAAAATTAATGGGACTGCGAAATGCCGCGGCTCCGTCGCCGAACCCGTCGCCGTTCGAGGTTCGCCGGCACGCCCGGGACCGTTCGGTCTTCGGCGGGTGCGAAACCTGCCTTCGTTTTTCCCCCGTCTCGCATCGCCGTGGACACCGATCGGTTCCGCACCGGCGAACACCGGCAGCGAGGCTTTGGGTTTTCGGCGCCGAGACCGACGCAGCATTTCCAGGCGTTTGCCTGCCTGAAAGCGGCTTTCTTCGCAGGTAAACTTCGCACTGGGCAAAACGATCGGGTCCATAACCGAGTCACGAATAATAATTAATTTATTAAAACTGGTTGTGAGGAGAAAAAAAAAAAAATTTCTAAATTATTTCCCCCCTTGCCCCTCTTTTCTGGAACGATATTTCTGCTCGAATGGTGGGCATCCTGCAACTGTCTAAGATGTTCTCCCTGCATCGTTTTTAAAATGGCTACCGTGAAACCCTTTCTGGTGCTCCGTACCTGAGAGCTCAGCGATTGAAAAAGAAAAAAAAAAAAAAAAAGACCTGAGCTGAAGCGGAAAACCCCTCGAGCCGCGACAGCGGAAGCCCGATGCCCGTGTTCGTGTTGCACTCGCATTAGATCGGATTTTTATGGTTGTCGCAAAAAGTATTAAATGCGGGGAAGCTTTGGAGAGCTGCTTTCGTACGACCGCCGGTTGCATCAACTGAAAGTGACCCAAAACAAGAGATCAATATTTAAAAGTTATGTTTAAACTAAGATATTATAAATTGTGGCTGGTAGCCGGTGAGAGCAATAAAATGCGAAAAAGAATGGTTTTAATGTATCCGAACTGTTTCCATTCCTGGTAGGTTAAATAAACCTATCTTACCAAAGTGATGCCGACATAAATAACACTGTACGAGATCGTGCGTTACTGCAAGAGAAGTTTCCATTATAAAAAAAAAAAAAGTGTCTCATCTTTAATTTATTAAATTCTTTATATATATATTTTTATTCTATTCAGGTATTCGAGGGCAGTAATAGATTGCTTTGTCTCTACCCTTCATTAATCCGTTAGTGATAACCTTATATTGGCAATGAGTTTGACGTACGAGGCTATAAATCAGAAACTGCAAAAACCTGAGAGCACTTCAGATCGGACAATATGAAAGTATCAGAGGGACGAATATATAACGGGGGAAAATTTAACCATTTTGCTATACATACTGCACAAGGCCGTTGAAATGAAACATGGTTTTCTGTATTAATGCGTTTATAAATGTATGGATTCGCAAGTATGCCGTGAGAGGGAATGAATATTTTTGTAAATTTTCCACTTCATTATGATTCCAAAAATTTTGACAGGAGCAAATACGCTTTCTATCGTATTAAATTTTCAATGAAATGTTTTCATAACATGACATAAATCACGGGATTTTTCAAATTCAACGGTCAAGTAACTTTTAAAAAAAAAAAAAAAAATCACATTATCAGATTTGACTCTCACTGCAAGATGAGTGACATGTCATGTGTATTTATAGTTGTTCCTGCAGCAGAGAAATCCGAGCGTGATATCTCGAGCTTCCACCTCCTTTTGTCTTCGCTCACAATGTTATCCTCGAACGCGGCAATAATAAAATTATCTTTATCTGTGACAAAAAGACAACTCTCGGTCGCGGTGCATTCGTCAAAACATTTTAAGCCTGTCGCACCTTCCTTCGACCAGTTCGGTCCGTTCAGATTCTTTTCGGTTACCAAACCGTTCGTCTCCGGCCCGGGCCATCGGCGAAAATTTGTTTTTAGCGCACCCCGAGCAAATTCTGTTGCAATTTTGTCCGCGGATCCGTGCTCCGAATTGCAATTTTTATCACATAAATTCTACGCGTCACGACCGAGAGCAAAAACACATTAATCCAAACTTCCCTGTTGTAATTAACTCTAAATAATTCCTTGATTCCCGAAGGCAAAATTTTTTTGTTCCAAAAAAACACGTCCGAAAATCTCTTCTTTGCCGCGGGAAGCTGCCTGCGTTGGTCACTTCCCAAAACGGGGTTTCGCGCGGGACGCTGGGTCCGCCTGCAGAATCCGTCAGCAACTTCGTTCTCCGCCGAAATTTACCAGCGGTGACGATGACAAACCGTTTGTCGGCGCGACCAAAGCCTTCGATCGGCTCAAAAGCGAACTCTCTTCTTAGGTAATGACAGGAATAAAACGAACATATCTCATCTTAATTCGAAACCAGAGGTGGCACATTCAATGCAGAGAAGTTATGATGAAGTTATTGCACACGAGATTGTTATCGTGACCGGTTCGGCCAGACTCGGGATGTACTTTATCCGCCAATCATGGCCCGAATTGGATTTATCCGTTGAAAATGAGAACAATAATTTTTAGAATCTCCGACTGCGGATATAAATAAAGAGTTACCTTTGTGTTTTTCCGTATTATAAAGTCTCAATATGTATTTTTCATCGCTTTGCGGGGATTTTTTAATTTTCCTCCAACCTTGTCTTCGGAATGCTTTTCCTGAAAAATCACTGGAGTGAGATTGCAGTGAATAATTTAAATTTTCCGTGCTGCGCCCAGGACCGGCAGAACCGAATTTAATTTTCCACCGCAAACGGAGATTTTTTCCGAGTCTGGAACAAAAAAAAAAAAAAAAAAAAAAAAAAAAAAAAGGCGAACTTTTCCAGCCCTCATACATTTGGTCAACCGTACACAATCCAACTTGAGGAAGGAAAAAAAAAAAAAAAAGACAGAAAAAGCATTAATCAATCTTTAAGTGGTTTTCTATTTTCAGTAAATTCCTATCTCCTCTCCTGTCGTATCCCCCAGGGTCTGTTTATTGGTTTAGCAAAAGTCTCACGACTAAAGAGACTCGAATAGGGCTTAATTACTGATCTTTCTCAGTTTAGAAGTCCGCACAGCTGAGCTTCCTACGTGATAAAACAGAACTTCCTTTCCATTTTTTCCTGCCGGGTGAACTTGTTCCGCAGCCACAGATGAAAAGAAAGCTCGGCACTGCGTTGGTGTTTTGCTGGTATCCCCAAAAACTTCATACCCCGCAAGAAAAGGTACTGCGGGGCTCCGAAAATATTCATAAGGCTCGAATTTTTCCAATGACCCGAAATTTTCTTCGGGTTCTTCGCAATCGGGTAGCTGCCTCAGATCAAAAAAAAAAAAAAAAAAAAAAAAAAAAAAAAAATCTGCGATTTACGACGGTCGGGATAAACCGTGCTGGAAAACTGGAAAATTTTTTACATCTAACAATATGGGTAATTTTCGTTAATCTTACAGAAGAGATATTGAAGCCTTGTGAAAGGATTGAAATGAATTTTATGCGATTAAAAAACGGCAATGGAACGGGCCATGGAATGGGAAAATCGGAAATTTAAATTTTACTTTTTTTTTTTTTTTTTCGAGTGCCTTTCGAGCTTTTCCAAGTCCCCCCCCGGGGGGGGGGAGGAGAGGGGGAGAGGAGAGAAAGAAAAGCCAAAAATTTTATTTTACACATAACTGCGAATTTTTCCTCCAGTTTTTACCAGTCAGACGAGAATGGACAATGAACTGCAATGATAAAATTCCCTTCGTACAATGGGAAGTTTCCTTTAAAGTTTCCTGCACGTTTCAACTGCAGGGAAGAAGTGTTGCTGCGATGAAAGAGCGCCATGAGATCGGAGGATCCCACACAGAATGAAGTTTGAAAGCACTTTTGCCTCGACTAGTTTATGGAAGAAGCTTCTCTGGACGTGACTTTCATTACGATATGATTTTAGTGACGATAATGAAATACCAATCTTCTCGAACCTTCCGTCTAATTCTTCTTCCTTATTTTGCTTTTACTTTAAGTTTTCCGAGTGCGTCCGCGTGGATATTAAGGCAGCTCTGATTTTTCCAAATGCGGGAGAACACAAGCAGGGAGAAGTTTTTTTTTTTTTATTCTGTTACGCGTTCGAACGTCGTCATTCCTAATTTTTTTTTTTTTTTTTTTTAGCTTGGTCTCTAATGAATGACCCGTTCATTCAACAAAAAGAAAACAAGAGAAAATATATTATATATATATATATATATATATATACTGAATGAACTTTGACAAATGAGTAAATTAGTTGGAAGCCCCGGCTGATATTTTAAGTGAAGTCTCAGCGTGATGTGACATTGACGGGCATGACAAGAAGTTGACGTTTTGAGACCGCCCGCGTCGCATACCGAATGACATCTTCCTGAAGAATTTGGCAGGGGATTTGCTTTCCTAGCTGCGCGGCAGGAGCAACAGGAGATGGGTCACCACAGGCACCGACGGAGCTCCGCGGAGTCGCGGCAAACCCCAAACGGAATTTTTTAATGGGATACCGGCGCGAAAAAAAAGCTCGTTCCCGATTCCGAGCGAGGATTTTTGTCATTACACGATCAATTGAGTTGGATTTGATGCCGGTTAAAAAGCCCCTTATTTTTCCCTCTGTTTCCTTTTCAAGGTCATTGGGGTTTTAAACTTTATAAGGGTAAGTAGGGTTCGGTTGTAAGGGGAAGTCGAGGAACTGCAGAAAACTGCTGTCGCACCCGTTTTACGACCGCTAATTCTTTCGGGAAACCCGGGATCGCGGCGGGGCGCAATAAACGCGGCCATTTGGAGCAGCGAACGATTTCCGATGTCCCTTAACCCGGCTCCCGTCCTGTCTCTGAGTCAGCGAACGAAAATCATCTTCGTCGATGCTGACGACCGATATTCGCATCTTTTGGGATCGGTAAAAATAACGCAGAACGAAAAAAAAAAAAAAACCTTCCATCGTAATCTTGCTCAACAACGAAAACTCAGATGGTGTAATACATCGAAAAAAAACGACACTGCTGAAATTTGACAAAAGAGGACGTTTACGCAGCGTGAATCCAAACCTGTAAAATTAAGCAAAAAGCTGTGGCACATCGTGATAAAATTCAAAACACATGCTTCATTCCCTTATGTCGAGTGACTGAAAACCCATTGTCTGATACCGAATCACGCGAATTGGGCCTTAAAACGAAATTTCCAATTATTTTTATGTTTTACTAAAATTCCGGTTGAGTCTGAGCAAGAGCGAGACCGCAAATTTTATTCCGTGCACATTACTCCAAATATTTGTCATCAAGATATACGTTAAAAGCATTTATCTTTGAAATTAAATCAGTTTGAATGAAATGAAATTTACGTTCAAGCGAAGAGGGTTACAATGCCTCATTATGCACAAGATTAAATTTTCGACAATTGTAATTAACTCCAAGCCATTTAGAATATTCGACCGCATATGAGCTTTTACTCCAAAAGGGCTTCTGAGATACAAAGAGCTTGATTAACTTTAATTTCCAGTATTCTCCCACACACACACACACACGCACGCGCCCCTCCACCCCCACTCCCCAACCCCCGTCAATTTCGCGTTTAATGCTCAAAAATTCACTTCCCGACACGACTGCGCCGAGCTCTGTATTCTTCATTTCGGAGATGCAGAAATCTTTAATAAAATTAAAAGAAAACCTAAAGCGGGTCAATTTATTTTGGAAAAACAAAAAAAGGAAAGAGAAAAAAATTAATATTGCTCTTTGGATTTGTAATTTCGAGCCTTCCAGAGAGCGAAAATCTTGAGATTTTTATATGAAAGGAGAAAAAAAAAAATTGGGAAAAACGTCAATAATAGATTATATCTTTTCCTATGTTGAATTCCATCAAAATCAAATTTAATAGTTTCTCTTGGCGTTTGGAAGGTAAAAGAAAATCATTTATTGCGGAGGAGCTTTTCGGAAATCAAGAAATACAAACCAAAGTCCCAGTTCGAATCAAATGACTAATCCGAGGCAACTCCCAGAAGAGCTTTATCCAACGGAGGAATGAATGAAGGAATAAATCTCGCATTTAACAACTGATATAGCCACATATTGCATTTGCCCCGGACCGTTCGATAACATATTTTACGTTTATGCCCGGTTCTCTCTTTTTCCCTTGGACGCAGCGAGCCTTTTGGCGCAAAAATTTGATGAATTTCGGCTCCGGCCCGCGGGGGGGGGGGGGGGGGGGGGGGGGGGGGGGGGGGGGGGGGGGGGGGGGGGGGGGGGGGGGGGGGGGGGGGGG